>JAEQBH010009109.1:0-108457 GCA_016808115.1 Tetrastigma voinierianum
GGCGGAGTCAAGCTCTGGGCCGGGAGAATGAGGCCAAAGGAAGCGCCAAAGGATGCCCAAGTTGAAGCCGAGAGATGCTACTTCATGATACCATGGCTCGTGCATGGATGCCGATGCGCGTGGAGTGCCAAGGCAAAAGGTGGAGTCCGAAGTCAAGAAGGGTACAAATGCCTCGTCTGGGCTGCAGAGGAGGCTAGCGATGACGAGGTTACCTCGCCCGACGACTAACGAGTCTCTCTACTTTTAGAAATCGGGACTTGTAAGGATGAAATGTCTACTATCCAGGCAGAGGCCCTTAAAGAGAATGAGGCCCTGAGGGAGGCTTAGGAGGAGGGTTTTGACGTGATCTATAACTATGGGTATGGTTGCTGTGCTTTTGCACATAACATTTGTGGAAACCCTGACCCGGGGTTCCCGGATGGGATGCAGACACTTCAAGCGCAGTTTATCTGCAGAGTTTTTATTAATCCTCGATGCCCCCCAGGTGCTATCACGCGGCCAGCTGAAATCCGTGATGTTATTCTGATGATGATGAATGCAGCGCGAGAGAAACTCTCTTTGCATTTACGGGGACGAATCGCCACTCTCATGGATCGTTTGGTGGATGACCCCGATCTCTGGTGATCATGGATGGTTTCATCTTACCGCTGGTGGTTTGTAGAGAACTAATGTTTCCGCCTGTCGGGCCCGAGCCACGGGTACTGAGAAACAAATGCCGCCCTTTCGATAAGCGAGTTGAGAGATCTCACGGGTTGTGGACCGGCCGGGCGGGCCCTTTAAGGTAGTGAGAACAGCGCATAATAAGCGTCGTCTCTGCATTGGGTATCATGCGCCGTTTGGTGCAGCATGTGGTCATCCTGGTGGAGGTATCGCCGCTGGAAAATGACGTGCCGATAAAGCCCGCGTGGCGGCTGTAGCTTAAGATGTGCTAGCCCGAAGGATAGCATATGAACTCTCGAAGCCGTGGTGGGTAGGTCGTTGCATGCATGGGGCTTCGTCGACAAATTTAGGAATTACCGCGAGGAAGCGGAAGTAATGGTGCTCGCCCTCACCACGTGGGTATATTTTGGGAACGTGGTAGTGCCTCTGCTGTTGAATTCTCAGCACTTTCGGTGGGAGTATGCGCGACGGATCATTTGGAGCGGCGTGGCGGCCTCTTCCTTGGTCGACCTCCACTTTGTTCTTTAGGGTAGCCGTCGAGGCGGAGAGCTACGTGAGATAACTCATCGATGCGCTCTTGTATTCATTTGTAATCGTTTGGTCGGATAGGCTCCTTACCTTTATTTTGTTTAACTGGGATGCGGGGTGGCTGCTCCCTCGTACCGTGCACTCAGCCCAATCTTCTTCCCGGACGAGCCCGTGGTCGTTTTCTTCTTCAGATAAGTGACGGCTGTATGGTCGGCTGTCTGTGGCTGCTCTGCTGTCTCCAGCGTCGGCGCCTTGGAAAGGCGAGTGGCACAGGGATTGGTTCTTGGATTGCTGGTCATAGCAACTGAATCGATATTGGATGAATAGCTGGAACCTCTAATTCTTAGTGTGAGGATCGTAATATTGACCATGACACAACGTATTTGCGTCGACTTTTACTTTGTCATTCAGCCAGACGGCGCGGTGGCTGATGCCTCTGGTTCTCCACGAGTCTCGGATCGTCGGGCATGAACTGATAGCAGAGCGCGCAAAACAAACAAAGGTATCAATGGTGGTGCCCACGTATCTCTCCGATCTGCACTTAAGTTAGTTAGAGATCGAGAAGTCTGTCAGTCTTGAAATGTATTTTCACCATATGCGCATTGGCATTACCTCCCTTATTATGAAAATGATGATGGTCCACTTTTTATGGAAAGTGGTGATTGGTTCGAAATGGAAGGAAGCGGGCGTTTCTCATACGCGTCAACCGTTTCCATACCCCGAATAACCAGTGTAAGATCACCACCGAAGATCGGTTGATCATCATAGGCGTACATCACGGGTTTGTGGGATGTGTTAGAGTTTTGAGAATCGTTGAAATAGCGGTTGACATCTTCGCCATTAAGCGCTTGACTAGAAGAGGAGCATGCAGCGCTTTTATGTGTTAGATAGCCCTGAAGCTGGACCCCAGGCTGGATCCGGTCGTGTAGGGATGTAGGCCTCTTTAGGTTTGATCGTTTAGGCCTTAAGTGGAGATCTTTGAGCCTGAAATCCATCAGATGCCTCAGTCTTATCTAATAAATGGGTGATGTTGGGATTGATTTTACCGCTAATGATTGATATAATTACTTGATTGTTCGATGAAAATCTGCACTAACTACCATCATGTAATCACGTTTAAAATATCATGATATGGCGATATATAGTGTATCCGGTTTCAATCAATACGATACTCACGATGTTGATATTCGATTGATAAAATATCGGTAAAAATCCTGTCTCATTGATACATATGCCGACGTTTTCTCACGATCATTTAGATTTTTATCGATATTTATTAGAAAATTTTCAAAAAAAAATACAATATTTGAGTTGAATTATCTTACGTTGTGGGAGAAAAAAACCAGTCTTTCTTGTGATTCAATCTGAGCTATCATTATATATTCGTAATAATTCTTATCATTAATTATTTGAGAAAAATAAGAAGATCAACGGTGGTTGAAATCATTACATACATTCTTAATAATTCTTATCATTCAGTGTTGCAAAATGAAAATCAAGAAACGTTAGAATTATCTTTTGTTTCCTTAATAATTACTATCATTAAATTTATCACAAAAATTGGAAAAGGAAAACGATAGGAAAGAAAATGAAGAAGGGTCCTTCTTATTAATTAATATGTGTTTGTAATTATATTAAAAATTTTAGTTGAAAAATTTGCATTAAATAAAACTAATTATACAAATCTATAAATACAAACTGATTTTTAAAAATGTTATTAAATGAAATATTTTGAAACTTTATAGCATTTTTTTTAGACTAATCTCTAAAAATATAAATAAATGTAAAAAATTAGTGAAGTATACAAATGTTTAACCAAATATTTTGTATATAATCATAAAAATAAAGAATTCAAATTTTTTTAAATCTAATTAATATTATTATTTCACAAACATTTTAAAATAATTTTATATATAGAATTGAATATATATTTAAATTTTGAATAATTTATAAATAAAGATATATATATATATATCATTAGAGTAAATCTCAAATATATAAATTAAGCGATAATTTTTCATCCTTGCTTATAATTAATTTAATTACCAGCAATTTATATTGTCACTGCTACTCTATCTGTTACCATGGGAAAAATCAAGGAAACTTCCACATTTTTCTAGGAAATAGATCATTATAAATAACAAACGGAAATAATTCCATCATCAAGACTCAGCCCACACCCAGGAAGCCAGAAAATATTATAGGAACTTTCAAGCTGGGTTAATATTTTATACAGATAAAAAAGGAGGCGAAAGTGAGCCGCTTCATTTTTATTTTTTTTATCACCATGGGTCTCCGGGCCAGTTTTCGCACACCTCGACTAATCTCATGGAACCCTCATGTTAACCCGCAGCCGGGTAAACCTCCGATGAGCCTAAGGGGTGTATTGGAGAGCTACCCCTTAGGGTTAAGCTGCTGCTGCTTCATATTTTAGTAAGTAGGGATTGAAGGATCAACCTTGGTAGCCTGCGACCTTGAATTCCTCAGACACATTGAATACTCAGTTAAAACCTGAACATGTGAAATCAGATTCAGCTAAAGGAGAGACCCCACATCATCTCTTTTGCTCTTTTGACTCGAAACCCGCTGCAGGAAAATGTCGGGCTCCACTGATTACTTGTTTTCAAAGTAATGCGTTTTAAATTGAAAAATGTAATAAATAATAGAATGAATGTAGGAGAGTTCCCCATGTAGTAGTTATTACTAAAAAGAAAAGTTTTACCTGTGTCTTTGACATGGCAGCCTGTGTGACTGTATATGGTGGCCTGGATGAAATAGAAGTGTTAAGCAGCAATAGATTAGGACTTTCTTTGTACATATTATGATATAAAAGGCACAACTAGATGGGGGTATGTAATGGAACATACTCAACAAGCCAAATTTTCAGTCAGTTTAAAATAATAATAATAATAAAAAAGATTATCAAATCAGTTCAAACCACAGTATAACAAGGTGAAAGATGGATCTTCGTGTGAATAGAAATAGAATTTAATGGATATGGATATGGATGATAAGACAAGATTTGACATGGGCCTGTACCTGACTGGCAGGAAAAGAAAGGCCAAGGGTTCCTGTTATTGGGACACCAAAGGTGACTGACAGAGGAAAGACAAGACTTCCTGAAAGAATTAAGGTATCAAACACCCTCGTCTTTTCTCCATCACCTTTAAGTCGTTCATATACATAAAATTCAGACAGTGATTTTCAACTTATTGAACAAATATAAACACAGCCAGTTATTATCATATACAAACCTAATTTATAGTGGGTTGAAACAATGAACGTATCATATATCATTGACATTATTAGAAAAAATTTCAGTTAGTGTCAATAGATACATAAACTCTAATCCTGGAAAAGAATTGTCCATGGTTTGAACTTCTTCTTTTCTATCTTCAAAACCACTTTTGAAGGGTTGGATATTAACACTACCTCAGAAAAATGAAAAGGAAATAACCTGTCAAATAACTTTATTTTGCCTGAAACTAGTCACATATATATATATATATATTATTAATGCCAGGACCCATGAAGTTGCAAATACTTGTAGTGAAGGAAGGAGGCAGGAAGGAATATCAATATTTATTGAAGCAGGATATACCACGTGGCAGGTATTTCCTAAGAAAGAGATACACGAGTGAGAAGGGCAGGGATGTGTGCGGAGCTAAGGCTAATGCTGGCTGGGACAAAAGGGCAGGAGGGGGTGGAATTAGGCATAGACAAAGTGTGGGAAGGAAATATCCTGGTTGTGTCTGTAACAGTTATTACTCTCTTTTGATTACTAAATAATAAGTTTTACCATTGGGATATGGTTTTCTGTAATCAAGGAATTTCCATGGCCTTTCCTTTCATTGTTGCCTGCTCTGTTCTGGAATTTTTGTGAATGCGCCTTCTTTGAGTTGGAACTTTTGGTGCGTGTTTAACAACTTGTCTTAACCAAGAAGGATCTGAATAATAATCCAATTACTGGTGTTTTGCTTTATAGCCACTGCCGTGTCTTAAAAGATGATTCTAAATTATCTTAATGAAACCTTTAGTGCTGAGAACAAGTGTTCCATTTTTTTCCTCCTCTTCCCCTGGCCCATCATTGGCATCTAACAGTTTGAAAATCAATCACCACCAAGAAGACAGGATCTTTAAATAGACAAAGCACTTTATAAAAGAATACCATAGAAGTGACCCTCTTTGAAAAACCATTCAGAGGCGCGGTGTGTCTGGAAACAACACAGTGAAAAAGCAGAGGATAGCCATCTAGGAAGCCCAAATGAGAGAATCCGATTTCTGCTTGAGATCATGCCTTTTCACATGCCTGAGAAAATTGGGCGTAGTGAGCTCAGCATAAAAAATAAAATAAGAGTGTGTCAGACTGTGACTTGATGCGAAGGCCGCCTACGGATAAAGTGAAAGCGATTTACTCGTCAGTGGTGACTGTTGAGTGTTTGATAGTAGGCATTCTTTCTCATGCCTTGTGAACTTAGAAGATCTTCTGGGTTCTTATCTTTTAAATCAAGGCCCAATGGGAAGGGACCACCTTTACAAAGTTGCACAAAATGTGTGGATGAAAATGCTGTAGGCTCGAATGCGAAGAAAATAATATAATTCTGTTCTTATACAAAAAGAAATATATTCATATTTGTCTTCAACGTAAACAAAATCTTTATTGATCTTCCCAATATCATGTCTTTCTGTGATGGAATAAAACTCTTTTCATGATTAGCCCGGAAAGTAAAAAAACAAACAGCCAGTGAAGTGAGAGCTCACCACATGGATTGGTATCTTCTGGGATCAAATTTGAAGATGGTTATTTCTGGTCCCCAGTTCCCCAAATTGCCCGGAGGAAACCTAGAAAACCTAGCCAATGATGCTTGGGCCCTGCTGGGCATAGGTAGAGCAGAAAATTCACGAAAATGGAATATATATCTGTAGCCTTCTCCAATGTACTCCCACCTGGTCATTAGTTCATCATGACATTAAATTAATCTTGTAAATTCTCATAGAATAAGATAGCTTTTAAACATGCTAGATGGATAGACTTTCTTCAAGGATGCTCATTTGTTTCTTCACATCATGTAGAACTAAAAATAAAGTTGTCAACATATTTATTCAACTATTATTCAGTTTTATGAAATAAACATCCATGCATTAAGTTTGTTAAAGGAATGAAAAATGAGTTTCTTAGTTAGATTGATTTTGAAGTGACGATGTCAGAAATTCAAGATGGGCATCAATGAGATCACATTTTATTTTTGTAATTTCTCTTTATTCAAGATTTCTTGTTTGAGAAGCTGTGTAGTAGCCTGGCCAGTTACTTTGCGGGATAAATCATTAATAGAGGATGGGGTTTTATTATCCATAGGAAAGAATGTGGAAAAATTGTGTGTGATGCAAAACTCATCAACTAGCTAAGGCAAAGAAAAGAAACACTGTTTTCCCCCAGACACACACCATATGACGTAGTAATTGGATTCTGTTCTTAAGTGGTCAAAATCAGCTCAAGGACATGATTCTGCTTGTGTTGCATGAATGGGTTTTATAAGATGGCACATTTTATCCCTTGTAGCAAGCTGATATCTCACACATAGGCTTACAGCCAAATTATTCTTTAAGGAATAGGCTTTGTAATGACCTGCATACAATATCTTATAGAATATCAAATTTGTTAGTTATTTTTGGAAGACTATTTAGCGTATCAAACTTCTATGGGGTATATATTCCTTTTTGTAATATAATCTTATAGACTATTTTCTATATTCATGCATAATTTTTTTTTTTTTTGATTAGTAAAAAATCATTGTATAAAAGGAAAATTCCTAGGAGTACCAGGGCGCTGGACAAGAAAAATGACAAATAAGCAAAAACCTACCTACACCCGACTAGTGAAATCAGAACTCTTGATTTTGTATTAGCGTTGCTATCTGAGTTAAGTCCATAAATTAGAGATAAGTTAATTTTAATCCCCTAGAATTTGTGATGACCTGTTTCAAACGCCATCTGTTTCTATACCTTGAAGGGGTGTGATTACGCGAGGAGTTCTTGTCCATATTTTTCCGCTTCTTTCCCGCTGCGACACCTTGACAAGCTAAAAGTGTATGAAGGACCGACTTTGGGAACATGACCATCCATTGACGCGAAATAAGTCCCACAAGCATTTTTGCACTTTTGCAATGGATCGATAAGTGGTCTATGGTCTCTCGTCCTCCTCACACAAAAACATCACGTTCAACCCAAAAGTCATTCCTCGTTTGAATTACATCAGTGAAATATTTTGCGACTTCGAAAGATTCCCATTTTGGCCAGCTCTTGAATTCGGATCAAACGGTGGGGAAAATCGCTAGCGGGGGATAAGTCATACCCTTTTTACATGACCTTAACCGAGAAACTCTTTGCCTTAACTTCCTTCGTTAAGCATGTCTTCACACAGTAGGTCGGGAATTTGATCATGAAGAGTTTGGCAGAATTTTGTCATCTCTTCAATCTCGATCGTTTGAGGCTCTTAAGAAGGTTGGAGACCATCCTCCGACCCCTCCTCGCTATCCACGTATCCATACCTTAGCCTCCTTATTCGGGGCTAAATTAAAAGCACGGGATACCTAACACTAACGCCTCCTCTCCACACGGACATCCCAACACAAAGTTGATTCTTACCATCCCGAGACGAAGACCGGCGAGTTACGGAAAAAAGCGGGCCAAATTCTTTCTTGATATCCTTCCATAAACTAGACCCATAACCGCCTGCGTATCATGGCGTATGCGGCCACCACAGACCATGAGTTTTGCAATGTTTCTCAGAGTAGGTTCTTACCGTTGGCAAACCGCCCGACTCCACTCTTGAGCAACGCCTTGTTATCTTGGAAGCTTTAATCCATTCTACCTTTATCTTGTCATACACACTATGTCCCATCTTACCAAAGAAATTTTCCGATCCTGTTCGCTCCCACCCCAGAGAAACTGCCTTTGAATCTTTTCCAATTTCCAATCTTTTCCAATTTTCCAATCTTTTCATGCATAATTGCGGTATTAAATTTCCTTATAGGATAAGAAAAGATGTTGAAATATCTTTCAATATTAAGCCTGAGATCCACAAATAGAGTTAACTTTGGTAGTGACGGTCTAGCCCATATAAGGTACCAACCTAGATAAATTTTTGTCAGATTTTTTGTTGTCTTTAAAGTTCGCCAAGGTGAATGCACCCTTAAAGCTTACTTTCGCTGCTGCAAAAAGGACTCTGAGTGAGATTCAGGAAGAAGTGTCAATAACCGCCTATTTCTTACCTAATGATGTGATGATGAAGCACTCTCTTCTCTCTTGTCCTGCTGTTTAGCCATGACAAAGACCTTTATGTATGCCATTTTGAGACACCAAAAAGAAATAGAAGTTCAATATAGATTTTTCCCAACTACCAACTATCTCAAATTAAACACAAGCCCCCTCTTCTAGGCTTTTTGGATTAAGCTGAAAGAAAGGCAGTTCTTAAAATAAGGTATCTTCATTCTGGATTCATGATAGATCAAGGGACTGACATAAGTTAGGAAATAAAGATGAGTTTATGAAGAAACATGTTGGTGGATGAAGATGTGAGGAAGAATGTGAGTTACTAGTGGAGCGAGGGAGCTTGTATACCTGTGTGTGGATTGTTTTATGTCTATCCATTATTCAGCAATATGTTTTATATTGAAGCTTTCGTCAACACAACAAAAACGCTTTAGAGAACTTTTGACACCAATCTATAATTTTCTTCAACTTTTCATCCTCAAATTGATGGTCATATTTATTATATATATATATATATATATATATGTATTGAGTCTTATAGTCCAATCTCCTAGTCAACCTATTAATCTGTCCATACATTATATGAATCTAGACTTTGTGTACTTGTTGAACCATTTATTGATTATATTCATGATCTATAAATGGATATACAACCTAAAATTACATCAAACCATGAAAATCATAAACTTGTTAATGTACATCCTAAAGATCAAGAATTTAATTATGGGCATCATGTCATGATCTGTATTTTCACCCTGAAAGATACCCCAAATATTCCTTCGACAAGTTGTTTGCTCTACCGAAAGAACCCTTTTGCATCATTAAACGCAGGCTGTCATGAATTATTTGATTTGCAGTGATATGATATTAGTTTCATTTTGCAATGGAAAGGACATGTTCTTTATCAATACAATTTTGACCATCCTATTTTATCAGATAGTGTCTCTATAGGTTCAATTACAACTTTAAAGATTCCCAATCCTTCCTCATTTCACATGAGCAAATAAAGGACATACTAGACAGGAGTGATTGGATCTTTCTCCATCGTTATCACATTTACCTTGTCAAATGGCAGGTTCTTCAGAGCTTGCAGTACAACTTGTATTGCACATGTGAATAGTTTCAATGACTTGTTCCTCGTCTTGACATCATCCGTATTAACTCTATGAAATTCAGAAGCCACTCATTTGCAAATTTTATTTTAGACATAGAGGGATGATAAGGATTCCATTACTCAACTTCAATATTAGGATTCCATACTTTAAAAGTTAGCTTTTGATTAGCACCCAATTATTTTATCACTTTAGTTTAATATTCAACCAAGATTAAAAAACCATATCTAAAATTGGATTAAATTTTCGATTATATAAACAGGTTGGATTTTAACAACAGGGACTACTATTAATTTTGAGAAATATTTAAAGAATTTTGTCTTTTCACTTATTATTTCTCACCTAATTTATCTTCTCTGCTCATCAAATTCCTTTCTCAGCCCAATTTTCTTCATAAAAGTACTTTACACCATCCTTGTAGATAACCAAATTCATTTTATAGAAGAAGTATTTAAATATAGTATTCAACATAAGAATTACAACAATAATAAAATAAATGTGTATATCAGGATGACTATATAGTTGTTTCAAACACATCTAAGAATTTTGAACATTAAAGTTCTTAAAAACAGAAAAAAAAAATAGCTTTATTATAGGATTCAATGATTAAACCTTCCACATCATCTGGAAGATATATTTATTAATTGTCCCCAATTTGGTTTCAAGAAATGAAAAATGAAAATGAATAGAACTTACACTTCATCAGGTTCTCAGATTGTCGTCGACTGAGCCTCTAAAGAAATTGGGATCTTTGTTTTTGCGTGAAGCTCAAGTTGAATATGTAAATGGCGAAGCTCTTCCCTAGGCATTCAATTAATGCAAGATAATGGGTGAGTGACATCTGATAATTTCAATACACTTTTGTCAAATGAGCTATTCACCTTCAGATGAGTTTATGTTAATACCTTTCAGGTTAACACCAATAAGTGCCATCAAATTTTGTTTATAAACTTTGTTTGAGGTCAAAATTAAATCACAAGCCTATTTAAACTCATGTTTCCTGGAATATTTCTATGGGCAGTAAAGATGCTATCTGATTAATACATTATGAAGACTTCAGTAATATTTGTGAGAAAATAGAAATTCTAATTTGCTATTATTTCCTCGGAATAATAGATCTCTATATCTACATTATGTGGGACTTATATACCAGTATGGGACTCTAATAGTGATAATGTAAGAGGAAGCTGTACAAATATCTAACATCTTTCAATTTGGAGCATATGTCATATGTGAGCTTTATTCTAATCTTTAATTCTGGACCTCTCTGAGAGTTTGTAAAATGTGTAGTTGATCATTCAGTTGTAAACTGTGCTTCTCATCCACGATCACGATCTTCTCTCTATTAGTGTGAATTTGACTTCAATGTGTTGGTGCTGTGGAAGGCCGGATTGGATACAGCAATGACACAGTTATCACAGTGACTGTCTGTTTCACCTTTCCAAGTCTCGACTCACGGAAGGTGTGACCATGTGGTTCTGTGTTCCTTAGGCCATAGCTGATATGACATTCGGTCAAACACTACATATTTATTTCTTACTCTTGGATATTAGGATTTACCACCAAATGGCTCTGATGCAGGAAGTGGGCGATCTATCACATGGGTAAACCCATTGATCTGCCTCCTGTAGCTTAATACTTTTGGGTGTGACCTCTATTATAATGGCGACTTGACACGAACCTTTTGCCTCATCGAGGAATCAGGTTGGCATCCAGTGGCTATCTTACATGGTGTGTAAGGTGGCCAACAACACTTGGAAGAAATGTGGCCAGATAATGGTGAGATAGTCGAGTTACACTTACAGTGCGTCGATATACCGCGGGATCTCAGAGGAACTCCCACTGTCTGCAGTGACAGCGTGGATCATGGGGGTATCAGCGGTTTCTGATCTAACATACGGTTCTTCAAGATGTCTAAAACATCTTCCGTTGGAGAGGACTACACTGAGCTGGGTTAGGCTATCTGATTCCAAAAGTGCCCGGAGTTTCCACTAAGTCTTTAGTTTGAAAGTGAGTGAAAAGATGTTCTTGGTTTGAATCACAATCGCGATGTTGCGTGTCAGGCGTCATCATCACATAAATAACCGGATCAAATCGTTAGAAGTTAACAGTGAAATCATGAATAGTGCAATATGAAACGCGTCTTGAACTCTTGACCAACTGAACTAAAGCGGCCAAACCATTAACCGAGGGTGCTTCAGCGCCAGGCGGCGTGGCTTTGCACTCAAACCGGACTCTGAGCAGCAAACAGATTGGATTATCACATATTATCGCTTTCAGGCGAGATCACCATGAAAGCATTTTTAATATCCAAGCGACGGCCGGGAGCACAGCGAATGTGGAAATGGGGCTGAATGAAGCAATGTTGACAACGGGGGAGAAAGGTGTCACCCCATAATTAGACATGTTTGAAGACATATCCTTCGCAGCAGTGGGCCTTAAGGCGTGCTTGACCGCGGATGACCTTGGCATGGAGACCCTTGTGACCAAGAAACTTACCATTGTGGTAGCTAGATCCCACACAGTGTGGGTTGAGTGGGCATTGTTCATCTCTGTGCACAGTTGGATGGGAAAGTGCCTCATACTAGATTGTTCTGGGAAGAGAGAAGCGGTGGAAATAGTGAAACAGCGAGTAGGTGGAAGATGTCGATGAGTGACAGAAAAATTGTAATGGATGAGATTGCTAGTAAGGCGATTTGCCTTCAGAAAGAAGCGTGGGCAGAGTCTGTGAGTATGGGCAGAGCCTGAGGTGGAGAAGTGAGAGGAGGGAATGGAGTCAATAGGAATCTCAATGAAGGAAAGGAACAAGCAGCCACGAGGCGCGATGATAGACACAGAAGGGGCAGGAGAGATGATCATCAAAATAGGCGAGGAGATGATAGGAAGGGGTGGACTTCTGTGGGAAGAGAGGGCTGGGAGGGAGAAAGAGAAGAAGGGGGAGTCCTCGAAGAAGGTGACCTCCAATGGAGAGAAATGTGATGGTGGGGGAGTCAACCAGCGATCAACCACCAGAGTGGGGAGTAGCAGGAAAGTCACCATTAACCCAGGCTGAAAGTTTGTCTTGTCTGGGGTGGGAATGTGGGCAGAAACAGTATTAATATGCGGAAGAAATAAAGGTTGGTGGGGAAAAAGAGTGAATAAGAGAATCTGGACATGTAATGAGATGGGGCACTCTGGTGTCAGTAACAGGCGCAGAGATGACGTCTCCCAACGAAAAGGCATGTGGTGGAGGAAGTCACAGCATTGATAAGATGTAGTTACCTAGTTCAAATACCCCATTTTGTTGAGTATGTGAGCCTGAAAGTGATGAAAGGATCCATGTTTGGGACATAATAAATAAGGAGTGGAAAAATGTTCTGGGTTATCACTCATGTACGAATAAATATTGAAGCGGGTAGGAATTTGGCATAATTGGAAAATGAAGTAGCATATTTCAGGTTTTATTCAAATAACCGATACATGAATAGTCATCTAATGAAAGTGACAAAATCTGAAAGCCTAAAGTGACAGGTGTGAGGACCCCGAACATCGTTGTGGACAAGTTGAAAGGATGTTGCCGATTATGCCAAACCATTTGGGGAGCAGACCGCAGGTGTGTTTCCCAGTAGAGGCGGGGACTCTGTGGTGGCAGTGGGTGAAAAACGAGGTTCATCTTGGACTTGAAGGACCAGGTGCCAATTATTTATGTGGATGGAGTGAGCTATCAGATTGAGCTTCATTCATGGGAGATGGATTAGAGCGGGGTGATGAGGTATATGACCGTCAGGTGCTGATAAGTGTACCATCCTCAGGTTCATAAGGTCCACGAATTATCAGAAAAAATAATGGAGCAGTTGAGTCTGAGTGGTTTCTCTTGATGAAATAGGATTAAAGGGACCTCAGGAGTATAAAAGATGAGGGTGAGTGGGAAGGGAAGGATGGGACCAGACCAATACCCTTTGGCCACAGTTTAGGAAACATTAAACTAAAATGTGAGGTAGATGAAATGGGTGTGTAGGAGAAAGTCTTTTATTACCCAGAGTGGTGGGGCTTGGGTGCAGATAAGGATAGAGAGAGATGCTGCGAAGCCGGCGGTAGAAGGCATTCACAAGTCACGAGGCGTGATGACAGAATCTGACTTGTTTCGCGTGATAAAGCGTGATGACATCAATATTATGGTGGGAAGAATACCCCTAGATGTGAAGGAACCAGTGGCGTGATTAAATCGGAAGGCTGGGCCGTAATGCGGTGTGGAGGCGTCATTACAGCGATAACCGCGATCAATTGTAGTGACGCGATAGAACGGGGCGTTGCGTCTCAGCCTGGTGCCATTCAGTCATCAGAAGGGTTATTAGAAACTAACACGAAGGTTAAAGAAGGCCATGGATGGCAGTCGTGTGGGAGGAGAATCGGGAGGGCGACGACATAATCAGGACGGAGGTGATGTTCTTGAAAAATCGATCTGGAGGTCGCAAAGTGGGATGAGCGCGATAGTGGGACCGCCAGGGCACGTAAACTGCGTTTGTTGGGCTGACGTCACTAGTAAGAGAGCATGATATAGAGGAGACTCACTGGCCAGAAGGCGTCTGACGATGCCAATTGAATACTGATCATGTCTTGTTGGCGGCCCGGATGTCAACTAATGCTTGAAGCCACGCCATAAAGGCGGATATCTTGATGTATCAAACTTTGTTCCCAAACTGCAGACATTGTCTTGCCGGCCCGAAGATGAGCAAAATTTTGGATCTTGAAGTTGCCGCCGTCGCTACCGCAGTTGTGCATCCTATTTTCTTCAGTGCACCTTGTCTTACGGTATCATCCTCGGTGTGATGATCCTCCATAACCACCGTCCGTGGGCGGAAGTTCCGAAGGCGGCGGAGATGATTCTCACTACGATCAATTTTCCGATGCCCAGTAGTAGGAGATCGAGAGATATGAGGCGTAAAGTAGATTTTGATTGCCTATCCCTTTGGTGAGTTGAACCGTTTGGATTGTTACTAATAAGAATGAATGGTATCAGAACTGAAGATGAAATAGTAGATGATTCAAAATAGCCAGATGTTGACGGCCCGAAGAAGAAGCTGAAGCGGCAATGGCGTAAAGGCCGCTGGCCGATGGCGGCGCAAAGCGACGGCGGAGAAGGAGTGCTGCGGAATGGACCCGGAGGAGTTGGAACACCAGGCGGCCGGTGACCCCCAGTGTGGGCGCGTCACCGGAGAAGGATCCAACGCCCTGCGCCTCACTGGCCGCCGGCGTGAATGACGAAAGTGCGGAGGAGACATGCGTGTGGCGCATTCAAGGCAGTTCAGTTAACACGGCGTGTGAATCAAATTTTCTAGCCAAATGTGGTTTCGGTAGGAGAACTAGGGAAGTCATGTGATGGCTGAATGTGTGATGTGACGATTGAAGGAGATCCGTGACGGAGAAGGAGATCCGTGGCGGAAGGAGATCGGGATGAGCGATCACTTGAAAAAAATTGAGTTTTCTCTCTTAGCTCACGATACCATGTGAGAAAAACGAAATTCTAATTTTGGCTATTTCTCGGAATAATGAATCTCTATATCTACATTATAATGGGACATATATATATAGGACTCACAATCTGATTAAGACAATAAAAGGAAAAGAGTAGTACAATATCTAACATTGTTCAATACTAAAGGTCAGACCTTGTATTCATGATTAAAGCGCACCTTAAGGCTCAAAACCGCAGTCATTTCATTCCCTAGTTATAGCGTCTTGCCTTCCAAGCCATCGCTACTTATTGAAGAGCGTGCCTTATGATATAACCTTGTTTGAAATTATTTTTATTCATGAAATTTCTAATTATAATTTGAAATTTATATAATTCCTCCTCTTTCATATTTTGAAATTTTAGGAATCTTTAATTTTTTTATTAATATATAATCATACTTTGAATCCCATTTTATAAAATTGTTGTGCATCTAGGTCACATTTCACTTCACAGCTAGTGCCTAAGGTGCGTAACCTTGCCTTCAGAAATGAGCCTTTGTACCTTGGTGCCTTACGTCTTTTAAAACTATGATTACCCAACATCTCAGTTTGGGATCGAGGGAAAGGCATCCTCGACATGCCAACATACAACATCTGATACCAATTCCCTGTGACTTTCCTCTGTTTTCCAGAATATGTCATCAGCAGCATCATAACCCTTATCCGATCTGGTCTTCAGTGCTAAACTTGGTGGCCTTTTCCAAGATGCATGTCCATGCAAAATAGGATCCTGAGCAGGAACCAAATGCAATCTAAACTTGATCTACTAGGTATCTGTACAATCCATTGAAAGAAAAAAGAAGAAGAGAAGTCCTACCATTCATTTGTTGAACTTTTTTTTTTTCTGATTATAAAATGTATCAATGATGTATTAAGAAAACCGAGGGAAAGAAAAAGATGTGATAAACAGCTGTTGGATTAATACCTAGGAGCAAGATTAATTGACATTGTTTCTATTTTCTGAATTGATAAAAAAATTTTGTTTGGCCACACTATTATTTAACATATAAGATCCAAATTAATTATGTAGTACATGATCATATAGATGTGTCCATAGCAAAATGATCATGGGTTCTTATATTCAATGAATTTTTTTTTTTTTTTTTTTTATTAGTAGCTGAACAATATATTCCAACCACAAAACAAAGCAGCCCAGTATACAAGATGTATACAAAGAAAAGAGAACAAAAAGGCAAAGGAGCAAATACTAACCACCCTAAAAAACATAAAGTCTAAGAGTACTAGAGAATGCGCATTAGCAAGTTTACAATAGAGTACTCCCTGTAAATAAGGCACACTTTAAGAAGTAGGATATGATGAAGGAATTTTCAGCCCTGCTCCCGAAGAAAAATTGTCTACATTAACATCGAAGACCACCATATTTCTTTCATCAAATTGCCCGAAAAAGGCTAGAGTGCACGCTACAGTTTTTGTGTTTTCTAAAAGGAAAAGTTGTCCGACCCAGCCAGTGAGTCATTAGCGAAAGGGCAAACCCGATCCATCCTTGTCAAGGAAAAAGGGCTGCAACCCCGGCGAGGGCAATGAAACTGACCGGGTGATCTAAGTTTAACTCATCTTCTTTGCATAGAGGGCACTACTTGTAAGCTGAAAACCCTTTTTAGGCGATTGATGATCGATGCCTTACCCTGGAAACCTCCCATGTAGAAAACACTCACTTTAGGAGACACCTTGACATTCCATATAAGGTCTGTTGGTAAAACATGTACATCATCACTGTAGTGCTTGCTTAGTTTGCTTTGGTTGTGTATTGCCCTTTCTTGTCCACTGCAAAAAATTTTATCCTTCTCCCCCTAGGGCTTTTACTGCGCTAATCGGGCGTCAGTCTCGGGTTTCTTCCATCTCCCGATCATTGAAGGTTTAATAAATCTCGGGTTTCACCCTCCTCCCCATTGGTTTCCCCAAACCTCTCCATTTAGCCTTACTTTGGAAGCAACATAGTATCTGACATTGGGAAAGAGACCTGATGGATTCTCCAGGCACCACCTATCTTCCCAAAATCTAATACGACCCCCATCAATGAATAATGTCATAGTTGCTAACTAAAGGTTGGGCACTTTATTTAGATTGCAATATTTTATGAAATAATTTGTCTTGATTATCATAAAATATTGGTGTGAATTATATTCACACTAAAGGGATCAAAGGAAGATTTAATTAACCTAAATATTTTGTAAAAGGAATTAAATCTCCAATAATATTTGTTATATGATTTCTCTTGTTTAATTGCAATATTTTATGAAATAATTTGTCTTGATTATTATAAAATATTGGTGTGAATTATAATCACACTGAAGGGATCAAGGGAAGATTTATTTAACTTGAATATCTTGTACAAGGTATTAAATCTCCAATAATATTTTTTATATTATTCTCAATACATTCTACTAAGTTTATTATAAATAAGTAATTTTATAATTATCACTCACGAGTTATCGATACATTAGGGGTTTATGTAATTTTGATAGGTAAATATTTTTTTTTCTTTTTTTCTATTAATTCCCACTGGTTGTCACGATCCTATGCCACTGACATAACCACTAAGCCAAGCCTCAAATTAAAACCATTTTTGCAAACTAAGCTTGAAATAGTCGGGAATGTAATCATTTAATTACCAATATTTATGAAATAAATAATATGGAAAGTGTAGAAATATCCTCTCGATAAGCTTTGGTTCTTAGATGTTATGAGTCACTAGCTGAGCATTTTGATCGATCGAGGAAAGCTGTTAAATTAAGAGAATAAATAATTAATAGATTGATATAAATTAGTATCGATTAATTGTTGACAATTTACAAAGGAGAAATATATATTATTATTAGTCTAAGAGTTCAACTATGGGCTTTTATGGTGCACAGATTAAATAATCGATCTAATTATTAAAGCATTAGTTGTCTTACTCTTAAGATCCCTAAGCTAACTCAAGATAAGTGAATTGGAACCCACATCACGGGTATTAGACCTAATAGATGGGTTACACAAACTTGGGTTCCAAGTTTGCGTAAGGCTTGAGACTTATTATTTTTTCTTTTTTTGATAGGCCTTTTTTTTGTGTGTAAATGTTTTTTGATTTTTTTTTTTTTTTATTAGACTTATTATCCTTGTAAGATTTTCTTACTTTTTATGTAAACACACACCTGAAAGAACCCGACTATCCACTAAATGTGTCTCCTTAGGAATATAAGCTAAGTGAGGACCTTTCGTCATAGGAAAATAGTGCTTCTCCTCCCATAATTCAATTTTAAAGACTCGATAATATCGATAAAGGAGTTATTGTACTTTAGTTATTCTATGATAATATTGAGATATGAAGTTTGGAGTTAAATGACATAACCATTGCCACGATAACTCTCCATGATCTGATAATATCCATAAAACATGTTAGTATTGAAGAAATAGAAACTAGTTGGGAAGAGGAATTTGTATGCTAGATAGAATTAAAAACTTCATATTCTTCTATTTGGTTTTAGAATTGTCTTTTATATAATGGTTGTTTATGATCCCAAATACCACTTTCCTCAATCCATTTTTAATTACATGGTATTAGAGCCTAGGGTTTAGATTTTAGCCAAATTAGGAAGAAATCAAAGAAGATCTCGGAGTTCAACAAGGCAGCGGAGTAGTGTTTTTTGAAACATATAGTTAAAGGGAGCGTGATGTCTCACCCGCCATTTAGAGTGCCGCCTTGGCGAGTCTGCTACAAAATCCAGTGGCAGGAAAACAAGCCCATGTGGCTCACGCACCGAGCGTGCAAGCGCATGGGGAGTGATCGGCCGCGAGCCTTCTCCCGACATCAGGCACACCAACGAGTCTTCACATCGTTTTCTTTGTTTGGTTGCTAGTGCCTATTTTTCCCGCTTTTTTTGAGACTAGGGTTTCTTTAGGATTCTTTGTGATTCTGAGTTCTAGGGTTGTCTTTTGGACATGATCTTCATACTTTAGTTCATGATGAGTAGTTCAGAAGAAAAAAAGTATGTTGAGGTGTGTCGAAATTGTCCCAATTGTGTCTAAAATCCACGGAACCTGGCGAATGGTCTAAATTATTTGGGTTCTTTGATATAATTGAGCCGGAGGCATACGCATGGTTACTCATCTCAATAAGGACCCACCAATTGATGATTTGAAAGAACAGTTGATGGAGGAGGATGCCCGCCTTTACCTACAAATTGAATTTCATTGGCTGTAAGGTAATCGGTTTAATTAATCACTATGATTTTGTTAAATAATTAATGGATTATTTGGATTTTACGTGATGCAGGAAAGGGGAATGTCTCACGAATATTTGAGGTGTGCAAGGCTTTTCATCGACCTGAAAAATAGGACACATCTCTTTCTGCCCACTACATGGAATTCAAGAAAACTTATGAAGAATTGAATATGTTCTTTGCGCCCTTTAGTGCCGATCAAAGTCCAATGATCTCAAAGAGAACATATAGCGGTTATAGTTTCCACTTGATCTTGACTAAAATTTGATCTTGCAGAATCTATTCTCTCAGTCTGCAGAGATTTCCGCAGTTGTGAGCACAGAGGCAGATAATACGTCTGAGAGACCCTCCATCCTATTCGGATAATTAATGCATTGGTTAGTAAAAATAGTAACTATGAGTCGGTGAAGCAGCAACCTAACAGCAGTGGCTCGGGTATTGAGTCGCAGGGTCTTCCCTCAGGGGGAATGGTATGCTATTATTGCCATAAGTCAAGACATACATGTCGGGAGTGTAGGAAGTTGCTCAATCGAAACCGAAGATTTAAGTCTACTCACGTTGCATTTGCAAGCAATACCGCAGAGCAGTCAGTTATGTTTTCAACATATGAATATGCCAAGTTATTGAAGTCTGCTTCTACTCCCACCACTGCACTTGTCGAGTCAGGTAAACCCGACACATGTCTTATGTCCTCTTCCTCCAAATGGGTCATTGACTCTGAAACCACTGACCACATGATAGGTAATTTTAGTTTATTTACCACATTTCAATCACACCCCTCCTTCTACTGTCACCCTAGCAAACGGGTCTAAGTCATGTGTTATTCGGTGAAGCACAATTAATCCTACTCCTCTCATCCCTTTGATCTCTGTTCTAAGTTTACCACATTTTTCCTTTAATTTAATTTATGTGAGTAAACTTACTCGACCACTTAATTGTAGTATTTCATTCTTTCCTAGCTCTTGTTTGTTTCAGAATCAATTGATGAAGTAGATTATTGGTAGAAAGCAAGAGTCGGGGCACCTCGTCCTTGATCAGAGTTTCCAAGCCTATTTCTGATGCGGGATTGCCAGCGCTCGAAGCTCACATTATCATGAGTCCTTCAGAGCTCTTTCTCTATTGAAAGAAGTTATTTCCTCACGTTTCTAGTCTTTCCTCATTGAATTGAGTCGTGTCAATATGCTAAGCTTCATCACTTGCATTTGAGTCCTAAAGTCAATAAACGAGCTTCTACTCCTTTTGAGTTAATTCATTCCGATGTTTAAAGATCTTGCGATTATATGTCTTCACTTGGTTTAAATGCTTCGTTACTTTCGTTGATGGTTCTCTGCGTGTGACTTGGCTTTACTTAATGAAAAGTCGTTATGTGTTATTTACTCTCATTCACGCCATTTGTCTTTGAATTTAAATCCCGATTTCATGTACCCAATCAAATATTGATGATAATGTCAATATTTATCTTAACCTTTTCAATCTTTCATGTTCTGACACGTGATTCTCCATCGAGCCGCTGTTGGATACACTCTCTCAGAATGGGGTAGCTGAAGAAAGAATAAACATCTTCTTTGAGATTGCGCAGGCCTGTTCCCGAATGCATGTTCCCGAACACTTGTGGGTTGATCACGATCTCTGCTTCTATTCTTATTAATAGGATGTCATCATCATATCTAAATTGAGTTACTCCTTATCATCAATTGTTCCCTAATAATCCCTTGTTTCCTATTGAGCCCAAGGTTTTTGGATGCACATGTTTTATTTGTCGGGATGTCTAGTCCTGAGTCTCTAAACTTGATCTAAAGTTCTTAAAGTGCATTTTTCTGGGTTAATCTCGTGTTCAGGTATCAATGTTATTGTCCCACTCTTCAACGATACTTTGTGTCTATTGATGTTACATTTTTTGTTCTGTTTTCCTTCTTCTCTTTTGTTACTAGTGGAGGGAGGAGGATATTTATTAGTGCACACTATTTCCTCCAGGCTCCCTAGTTGACTCTTGTTTCTGTTAAACCTCCATTACTCACGTATACTCTGGCGCCCAAAACCACTCAATAGTCCAACACCAATTGCGTAGTCAAATCTAGTCGGTATTGATCTTCGATTGCTCTACGGAAAGGTAAGCGTCCCGATGTGCTCCTCTGATCTCTTCGTTTGTTTCTTATAACCATTTGTCGTCTTCCCCTTGTTCATTTATTACATCTCTTGATTCTATCTCTCTTCCAAACACTGTCCATGAGGCTTTATCTCACCCTAGTTAGTGTAGTGCTATGGTGGATGAATTGCAGGCTTTAGATGACAATGGTACGCGGGATTAATGCCTTTACCTACTGGAAAGAAGGATATTGGTTGTCGTTGGGTGTTTGCAGTAAAGTTTAATCCTTATGGGTCTATTGCTAGATTGAAGGTCCACCTTGTTGCTAAGGGCTATGCTCAAACCTATAGAGTTTATTATTATGATACGTTTTCTCTTGTAGCTAAGTTGACATTTATTCGCCTATTTATTTCTTTTGCCACTTCTTATGATTGGGACTTTCATCAGCTTGATATCAGGAATGTCTTTCTACATGGGGATCTTCAGAAAGAAGTTCACATGGAGCAACCTTGGAGTTTGTTGCTCCCGGGAGATAGGGAAGGTGTATCGTCTTGAGGATCTCTATGGTTTGAAGCGAGTCCCCATGCTTAATTTAGCGGAGTCGGTCACCTGATTGGGACATTTGGCATGCGAGAAGAGTGATCTAACCACTTTGTCTTCTATAAGAATTCCAGTCCAGGTATTATTTTACTGATAGTGCATGTGGATGATATTATAAATCCTTCCGGGAGTGACTCAGTATATTATCTCTAAAATCCTTTTATTCACGGTCGGTTCTTTGAAAAGTTTAGGAATGTTAAGTATTTCTTGGAGTCTTGAAGTCGCAGTAGCGAGGTGTATCTGGCGGAAATATGTACTTAGCATTGTTTATGCGGGGCGAAGTGGGCGTCGAGCCATGTAGTACTCTTATGGCTCTAATCTACGAGGAGAGTGACCGAAGATCACAGAGATATATTGGTTGGATATTGAACTACCTTACAATACTTCGCTCAAAATATCACTTATTCGATAAGTGTTTTGGTCGATATCATCTCGACGATTAGTTATTAGGCGTTTGTAGAGCATATCCTGCTACTTGAAATAAGCTCACAGGCGTGGGACATTGTATAGAAGCGTGGCGTACGGGGTGAGTGTTTTCAAATGCAAACTAAGCAGGATCTAAGGAAGATAGGAGATCCACCTCAAGTTATTGTGTCTTTGTTAGAGGAAATCCGATCTCATGGAAAAGTAAGAAGCAAAGTGTTGTCTCACGATCTGGTGTGGAGTCAAAGTATCGAGCCATGGCACAGCCTGTATGCGAGATCATGTGGATACGTCAATTATTGATGGAAATGGGCCCAGACTTGATTACTAGCAAAGCTTTGGTGCGATAACCAAGCTTCCATGCATATAGCATTTAGCCCGGTATTTCATGAACAGACCAAACATATTGAGATAGATTGTCATTTTATCCGTGAGAAGATCCAATTGGGGTTGATCTATACAGGATATATAAAGACTGAAGAACAGTTAGAAGATATTTTCACAAGACCTTTGAGTGGGGATCGAGTTACTTATCTTTGTAATAAGTTAGGCATGATTAACATCTATGATCCAACTTGAGGGGGAGTGTTATAGTATTGTAGAATTAGAAACTAGTTGGGAAAAGGAAATTTGTATATAGGTAGAATTAGGAAACTTCATATTCTTTCCTATTTGGTTTGGGATTGTCTTGTATACAAAAAGGTTTTTTGTGATCAAAGAAAAATACAATTTTTCCTCAATCCATCTTTGATTACAAAACCATAGATCACCTTAGACATCTGTTTAAAATGATAGAAGAGAAAGAGTCCACTCATCTTGCATTCAATGTCATTCAAAGCATATTTTATTTCTTTTTGGCATATTGGTTGATGTTCTTAACAACCTCAGACATTTATCTCCACTTATTTCACTCTCCTTCCTGCATATTTCATCTCTTTGATTCAACACGTCCCTTTAGTCCCAGTACCTTTGGCACAGTGATCAAGGTTCTCAACACCTTACGACATCCATACCCTCTAATTACTCCTTTATTAGATCTTCCACCTCTTCTCCTTGATCCTATTGTCTTTTTCTCACTTCTTATACACTTCTCTCATTCATCGTCATTCAAGTTCACCAATTCATCTCAGCCCATTTCATGGGTACTAATTTTAAAGCTCATGCAGAAGTTTGCATTGTAGTTGCACCCTTGTTTATTTCTTTCTTTCTCGACAATTTCTTCCATAATTTTGTAGAGATTAAATGGACATAAGGGTTGTATAGCATATTTCTTTTCTTTATGGTTTTGGTTAGTTTCTATAAGGTGTAGATTGATTCAAGTCAAGCTCTGTTCAAAATATTTTGTAATAGATTAATAGCATCAAGCATTTAAAAGCACCTAGGCTGCTATATCAAAAATAAATAAATAGTTGAAAAACAACTACAGGTTTCTTAATTTTGAAAGCCTAGCTACTTTATGTTACATCACAAGCATGCCCAGAAAGCCAGAATTCCCAGAGAACTGACAATAATCGTAAGCCAATAAGCAACAAATTAGTAGTAAAATCAAATGAGTTTCATTTTTGATCTTTACGAGCAGATAAAGCCCACCAAGTCATTATCAAAAGAATTTCAAGAACAAACTAATAAAATTATTTAGTTGTCCACACAATCACCAGCATTATTATCAGTTTAACACCCTAAAATCCAATATCTCCATTTTTTTGTGTAAAGCAAGAGAATATCATAAAACAGAAACACATCTCAAGGTACACAGGAACTGCAAAAGACACCACCAAAGAACTTCAAAGTCAATCTCGCAAGCATGTGTCAAGAAATTTCATGTGCTCTGCTCACCAACACCATACCTTCACAGATTGCCAAATCTAGACATACTAGAGTGTCTATTGTCCTTTGCAATGCCAATAAAGTTTCTTATCTGGGTGGCTCACTCTATAATTTTTTTTTGGCCCACAGGACCTAAAAATAATCTATTTGCTTGCCACTCTATGAACAATCTCTCAAGTTGTTAGTTAGTATATGTTTCTTAATATAATACCTCAAAGAGATAAATGACAATTGTGGCCAAAAAGTACTACCAGTAGAAAATTCTATTTCAAATTTCAACCAAAAAACATGTCTCAAAATATATCTTTCAGATCCACCATACTTGCCACTGTTAAAACTCAATGAATTTACCTATGTTTCTTTATATGTCTCAGACCAGAATACACTTTGTTATTACACAAATATATGCAACACATAATAAACATCTAGCTTTTATTATAATTGTAATCAGAGATAATTGAAGGAAAAATTATATCTTTCATTGATCACAAACCACCTATTTATATACAAGACAATCCCAAACCAAATAGGAAAGAATATGAAGTTTCCTAACTCAACATGAATGCAAGTTTCCTTTTCCAACTAGTTTCTAATTCTACAATACTATAACACTCCCCCTCAAGTTGGAACATAGATGTTGATCACGCCCAACTTGTTACAAAGATAACTAATTTGATCCCTACTCCAAAGGAGTTTTGAAAATATCTCCTAAATTGTTCTCTAGTCTTTACATATCACGAGATCAACTGGCCGAATCTTACCGCGAATAAAATGACAGTGCGTCTGATGTGTTTGAGTGCATTCGCTTGAAATATGGTTGAAGCCAATATGCATGGCAGCAGTTATCACGTAAGCTTTGCTGAAGTTTCGATGCGCTTCCATCGACCAAGCGCGAATCCGCGATCTCGCATACAAATTGTGCCATGGCTCGATACTCTGACTTCACACTAGACCGCAAAACAACACTTTGCTTCTTACTTTTCCATGAGATCAGATTTCCTCCAAAAAAAGACATAATATCTCGAGGTGGATCTCCTGTCTTCCTTAGATCCTATCGGTCTGGCATTTGAAAAGCACTCAATTACGATATACTTATGTGGAGGAAGAAGAAATAAAACATGTGTTGGTTTTACCTAACTCAACAAGTGTAGTGATAGAAGTAGATGCAAACTTAAGTGATTTTTATAATGAAATGGCCCGAAATCTTGATTTTGATACCTGCAATTTCCCCTCTGATTCCGGCATACATGTCTGGATTATGGCAATAATGACACCTGACTCATCAGGTTTTAGGTTTAGTCATAGAAGCAGGTCTAACTCAAACCTGTCTCTGAAAGTCCGAAAAATACCATAAAATAGGATCTTGCAAGGAAAATGACCACCTTTCCACGAAAAACACCATGAATGTATTTAGTCCCAAAACCACAAATCACCTCTTAATATTCTCTTTTGAATCTCGAAGAATCAAGAAGGAAGGAAACCCTAGAAAAACATGGTTGTCGGATACAAAATCTTTTGAAAAACACTACTACAGGCATCAGACAAGGGAAGCAAGTGGTTGGGGAAGAGCGTTGGCGGCCGGTGATGCTAGAGGAGGAGGCACGTCGCCAAAAAGTGCATCACGCACCCATGTGGCAGCACGTGAAACGCGACACGATGACGGTGTGGTGGGCGCGGGGGCTATTGCCGGAGCTCCTTACGCCGGTGGAAAGATCAAATCCTGGCGCTCGAGTGGGGTGGTCGTCAGTGGATTTGAGTTGCGGAAGGTCGGCGAAGTTTGTAACCCGATGGTGACCAGTTACGCGAGATTTTTCAAACAATTTCCTTTTTTTCCTAAGCAGTTAAAATCTGAGCTCTGATGCCTTCAGTCAAAGATAATTTAAGGAAAATTTGCATCTTTTCATTGATCACAAACCACCTAGTTATATACAAGACTGGCGCAGACCAAATAGAAAAATATGAAGATTCCTAACTCTGTGATTAGTTGCTTTTAACCAATTTAATTCTACTGATACTATAACAATAAAACATGCTGAAAAGAAATTATTAATCAATCAGATAAAAGAGTATCTAAATTATATTTGTCTTAGTAACTGAAGAGTAGATTCATGAATTTCAACTGGGGAAAAAAAGGAGAAGATAAATTTGAATTAAGCATGAAGATCTCCAAAGTAACATGACTATTCTGTTTTGTTAACCACATGCCTTTTACTTTATCCAAGCATTCCCCCTCTCTTCTTTGAATGGACAAATTGAGTATTCCACTGCCAGATCACTCAAATCCACTCCTGAATGTAACAAATAACAGTGGAATATATGATATAATTAATATAACATTAGAATAATAGAGCATTAGAAAAAAAAATCAAATCCTAAGCAAGAAAAAATCAAACTTCAACTAAATAATTATAAATTTATTTACTAAAACCTGTGGAAACTAACCGCCAGAAATCTTTTGCTGAAGCTCCAATAGAAGATTAAGGTCATCCTCCTTCACAAGCAAGTGACCAATAGCTCTACCACCTCCAGAGTTGCCCACAGAACTAAATGAAGCTGAAAAAGAATATAAAGTTTGAAATTTTCAAACAAATTAAAAGAGAATGGGAGAGACAGAAGACATGACAGTTAAGAAAGAAAATTCATATTAACAGTGTTCATTCAAATCAATTTTTAAGACTACAAAAAACAATGTGTTCCAATTTGATCTCATGTCTACTCAAGCACAAGTTTAAGGGAGGTGTGTTAAAACCTCGGGGTTGTTTGTTTGACAAAGGAATTCAAATTTTCTTCCTTCCATCTCTATAATTGAGGCTTTAATGCAAAATAATAAAGAAATCGTGCGATGGTTTATATAGTGGGTTCTAGAACTCAACTAATTACTATCTCAATTATACAAAATAAAAGATAAAATGCAACAATTAAAGATAAATATAAAATGAAAAAAATCTTCCACGTTTGAAATCCACAACTCCACAATTCCATGTTGTCTCCTTGACCCAGTCTCGCCAATGGTGACGTGGCTAACTCTCATCAAGTTCAAACTCCATTTGTCCTCCCACGGAACTAATCACGGACACAAGCTTTAGAATTCTTCTCTGCTAGCTTTAGTGAAAGGAATTCACTTATATTTCAGAGAACTCTTCTTTGTTTCACAACCAATGAACAAGAAAGCAAATTAAATTAACCATTAAAAAATCCTGCTAAAATAAGTGCAATACATTTGACACTGAGTTTTCCATCCTCAATTTTCTCAGCAACCAAAGACCAAAGAAAAATGCTTGAAAAATGCATCTTCAACCCGTAAAAGGAAAATAATAACACCTCATTTCATTTCAGAACCAAATATGTATCTGAGTGTGCCCCGTTAAATATTCAACTAAGAGCTAAAAGGAAACCCATCTTAAATGTCCCAATTTAACACAGAAAAAATCTAAAATCTTTGTCAGTGTATGAACACATGAATATACATTGGTTACAAGGAAAAATGAAAAACAATATGCGTATATGTGCGTGCTCCACCAAACATTGAATTATAAGAATAAATCTACCAAACCCATCTCAAACTTCTAAGATTAAAGCATAACAATCCAAAATTTTCAGTTCTCAATCAACATGAAAAAAGAAACCAATTGACACGACATGGACTCAAATGACCCTAATTCAACCATGTGGACGAGAAACCAAAACAATATAAGTTAAAAAACACGAAATCTCGAGGTTTTCCTTCATTTTCTTTTTCTTTGGCATTGAACTTACATGGAAAACCCGCTAGTAATCAAGCAGCAAAAGTGCAGAAGAGCAGAGGCTTTACCTCTGGGACAGGGCTGAGCCACCATGGGAGAGGAACATCTGTAGGAATTAGAGAAGAGGATAAGACAAGGTCGGAATTTTCGGTGGAGAAACGCTGCCTGAAAAGGGAATGAAGAGACTTGCAGATGGTTGAAAGGGGATATGAGGTTAGAGTGGGAATCAAAGATGGTTTTAGGGCAACGAGAGCTGGAGATGCCTGGTGGGGAGATGAGCAGCTCTCAACATTGCTTTCTCACCAGTTCCTTTACCTCCTCTTTCTTTGTTTCCAAGATTGATGGGCTCCCGGCTACAAATAAACGGATACGCAACTCACTTGAGTTTTACACCGAAATAGTTTTGGTGGGAAAAAACACACGAAAATTTAGTTTTCAGTTAAATTAATATCTAAACTAATATATTTGGTAAATATTGTTGATTTATTATAGCATTTTCTTTAAAAGTTTAAAGATTCGTGTCGCGAATTTAATGGTTGAATTTGTCTGACGGCGTTTGATTTTAAATTTTTCGATTGTCGTTGTCTTGGATATGATGTTGAGTCTTTTATTTATCACTTATCTTTCCTCCTTTATTTACTCATAATTCTTGCATAGATTTCATGGTATTACGAGTTGATTAATAGATTTAATGGTAGACAATGATTATCGGCTTGATTTAATAGTCCCAATTGTCGTTTATACATGTGCTGACGTTATCTGTCTTTTAGACATTAATTTAATTTAATTTATTTTTTTTAAATAAAGTATTTCGGTTTAAAACTCACTAACTTATGTATTTGCCAATTTAGGCTTCACCTCACCGGTAGTTAAATATAAATTATTATTTGATAAAATAATGCACATATATAAAATAATGTGACTTTGAGTGAGGATGGAGATGAATGAGAAAAATAAAGAAGTTAGAATTGATCGAGAATTTGACAAATCGTGCAATCAATATGTCAAAATAACGCAAAACCACTCCCTACTTAGGTAAAAAAAAATTTATATCTATAATCATGGACTTTGTTCACCTTATTAGATTTCGGATCCTCTGTATTTTAATTAGGCCAAAATATTAATAAAATTAAAGTGCAATAAAAACTCTAATCACATATCTAACAAAATTGATTTTTTAAATAATAAAATATTTATTACTATTTTTTAGTATGATGTCACATAGGCTATTAACCATATTTTATTAAATATATAATTTATGATAAATCAAAATTAATTGTAATATTTAAGTTTATAAAAACTAAAGTAGAGTAAAAACTATAATCTCGTCTCTCAAATATCTATCATTATTTGTTAGTATGAAGTCACACAGTCTATTAACCACAGTTTATTAAATATATAATTTATGATAAATAGAATTAATTATAATGTTTAAAATTTGCATTTATTTTTTTATTTTTTTATTTATATGTTAATATATTTATAAATCATGTCATAAAAAAATCATTTGACGTAGAATTTATTTTGAGTTATGATTTTATCATATTAAATAAATTAAAATAAAATTAAAAATAAAAATAAATTTCGAATGCGTATAATAATCACAAATAAATTAAAATAAAATTTTATTTATATATGTATATATAAAATAATTAGAATTAAATTTCAATTTAAGAAAGATAAGCATAGGATAATATTATTGAATAAAATATTATTTCAAAATTATAAAATAATCATGTAACATGAATATTAAATAGTTTATAAAAATATAAGTTAGTTTGAGAATTTAAATTTTTAAATATATTTATATATATTTCAAACATAATTAAGTACTTATATTGCTTTAATTTAAATAAAAAAATAATTTAAAATATATATAAATCTAAAAGCATCATATATTTTTGTTAAGAAATAAAAATATAAAATAATTTCTTCATTATCAGTATTTCTTTTAATAGAAAATGCCAAAACAATTGAATTGACTCTTCCGCAGCAACATCAGTATTTCTTTTTTTGTTTCATAAATCTTTTTTCCATATAACAAATTTATTAAAAAAATTTTACTTAATAATGAAGAGAAGGATAAAAAATTAAAAATTTTAATATCATAATTAGACGTTTCAGAAAAAGTTACTATTTATAGTTTTTTTCCATTAGTTATTGATTAGCCTTAATCAATTATCATGAGCTAATTAGGCGTCTTAACCACCCACCTTATAAAAACTTATTAAGGGTGAATTGGCTATTAGTATCTCAACCAGGCAAGGCCTTAATAACAAATATTTGATTCCCGTGTGGCTAGCTCAAGTCCAATCGGTGAACCAAACCATTATAAATAAATAATTTTTAATTTTAATATATTATTAAAATACAAACTATAACTAAAAATTATAAATTTTTTAAATCTTTATAAAAAATTTATAGCATAACTATATTTATTAAACACTTTTATAAAGTTTATATATAAAATATTAGATATCAGGTTCCTAATACAATATACTATATTGTAACTAAAATATTTAGCTATTAATAAAAAATATACAATATACGATGTTTTATTTTCTTAATGTAAATCAACATTATATTTATTTTTGCTGAAAATATATTTTTCACCGTTATAAGAAGTTTTTTGTTTTTAAAGGAACCATTATAAGAAGTTGGAAAATATTTCACTCAAATCTCAACCCATTTTTACAATATTTTATAGAAAACAACTTTGCTTATCGTAAGTTCGTAACTTAATAATACAATATGATATTACAAGTAAAAAAAGAAGTTGTGAAATAAAATTTCCAAATAGAATTATTTCATTAACACGAATCAAATAGAATTATGTCTTAAACACGAATTTAAAAGAATGTAGTCAAAAAATTTAAATAGAATAAGAATTTCTACTATTTTAAATTAGCCAATCACATTTTCCCATTTTATATGGCAATCAAATCGATAATATTTGTTTTTTTTTTATTCCATAAATGACGCAAACGGTATAAATAACAATCTCTAAAATAAATCTCATTTTCCAAGCCAATCAAAATTTCCCAGTTCAGAAATGGCAAATCAAACCGAGAATATTTGATTTTTAAAATTTTTAATTTCATAAATGTGATACAAATGGTAGGGGAAAAAAATATAACTGTAGAAAAAAAATCTAATTTTAAGCCCAATCCACTGGCAAAACAAACCGAGAATATTTGACTTTTTTATTTTTAAAATTTCATAAATTATACAAATGATAGGCCAATGTACTCGCAAAGCATCTCGAAAAGGTGGACGAGAGGAAGTGAGTCGTAGGGCCAGTCAAAATACGGCCTCTATGGCGGCTGGCCACAGGCCAAGAGGTCAGTTGTGGGGTCGTGGTCGGGTGGGCCGTGCTTCAAGTTTTATATAAAGCTTATGGGCTGGTGTGGAACTTTCTAGCAGTTCGGCTTTACGAGCAACTTTGGTGGACGGAGGCTTGTGAATTGAAGCTAGTGAGCCTTTGATAGGCAGGCTTGATAAGGCGGGCTTGGTGGAACCCAACAATGGCTAAACTGATAGGCCTTTGATGGACAAGTGGGCCTATTAAAAAATGAAAATTTATGGCATCCTTAAATAGTCAAATATAGAATTTTAGATAGTCAAAATAGTATACTAACTACTAAATCATGACTTCAAATTTTATATAATATTTTATTAATAATTTATATATATTAAGTATAAAATAAACCAACTAATCTCTATGTATAAGTAATAGATATAACTTATGAAAAAAATATAATTTATATATAATATATAAAATAAAAATAAAAGGTTCAAAGAGTTAGAATTCTCAAATGCAGTATAAATTATGAATTAAAAGTGGTTAGTTATTGATGATCTTTGGCCAGGGTGGGGTACAGGCGTGTTGGAGTCGTTGAAGTGAAACGGTCTTGTGGGTACAGATGCAGAGGAACTGGATCGGCCGGAGATAAATTCTTCTTAGAAATTTGGTGTGTAGGCTCTGGATCTGCCTCCTCGCAAAAGCAAGAAAGAAGGTGGGTCGGCTGGTTTCGCAGTGACAGCGCTCCGATGCACAAGTGGAGTTCTCGTTGAGAGAAAAAGAGATAAGTTGTAGAGGGTGAATGTTTTAACGTACCTTTCACTTGGAGTGGGGTGGATGGTATTTATAGTATATATTTTCCCAATTTGATGGTGATAAGAATTCTCTGCTTATTGGATGGAGGATTTTAACCATGTGGTGTCAAATTAATAAGGGATAATTGGGACGAGTTATTGAAATTATCTTATTTCCCTTATTAGTGAGATTTGGTTTGATTTGGGATAAGCGGTTATTGAAATATCTACTTTTTATTAGAGATTTGGTTTGATTTACAAGATAAAGCGATTATTGAAATATCTCTTCGCTTGTAGCGAGATTTAGTCGATTTGTGGAATGTAGGTCTTCAGTACATGTTATCGACCTTTGGGTCGGCGGGCTGGAGCTTCGTTTTGGGGTACGGGTGTGAGCTTTGGGTGTTTCATTGAACACTTAACTTCTTTGGGCTGGAGAGTGGGCATATGTGCCTTTTCAATACAGTGGTTGCTGACCCTTGTGCACGGTGCACATGGGCAAGAGCCTCTTGTATCAGTGTGATTTCCATGTGTCAACTCGGGGCTGGATCAGTTAGGGCTTTGTCGCCGTCATACGTCTTGTGATAATGATGACTTTTCGGTTCTCACGCTCATTTCTTCCAATTCTTTCAATTTGTTTCTTCCGTAAATATCCTCTGATCGTTCGTCTTGTGTTCCCTTGGTCCGGAAGCTTTTCTTTCTTTTGAGTGAGTTCGGACTTACTTTCCTTAGTATTAAAGTGCGAACCTTCTATGCGAGTCACGGCGTTTTGCTTGAGATAGCTCTTTTTTTTTTTTTTTTTTTCTTTTCTTTTTTTTCTTTTTTTTTTTGGCTTGGGACCCAGGCATATGTAGTACTTTTCTTAATGAATATTCATTTTCACCACTTTCGCCTCTACTTGTACTCTTAGACTGTGCATGGTAAGATAAGCCCGGTGAGCGTCTGAGTTAGTGGTTGAGCTCTTCAAAGCGTGTTGTTGGGGTTCAGGTGGGATGGTCTGGCTGACCGACTCTTGAAGTACGCATGGCACATTAGGAGCGAGATCTTGAATCTAGGCTACTTGGCTCGGTGGTGCATGGCTGTTTGGATTAATTTCTTGGGCTCTTGAGCTGCCAGCTCTGTGGCTTCATGGCTGTTTGGTGACCTCTTTTGAGCCCTTAATTTCTTAGTTTCCGGGTGGTTGCATGTTTGTTTGGTTGGCTGGCCTGGGTTCTGAGCTACTTGGCTCGGAGTGGCTCGTGGCTACATGGCTGTTTGGTGAGAGCTCTGCCCAGGGCTCACAATTTCTTAGGTTCTGGTTGCCCAGCTGGTCTTCACATAGCTGTTTGGGGTGAGTACGCTGGGTTCTGGCTGTAGCTCCGTGCTTCCCATAGCTGTTGTCTTGAGCCTACGGGCTCTGAGCTGCCGCTCAGTGGCTACATGGCTTTGTTGAGGTGAAATTTCTTTGGGTTCTGTTTAGCAGCTCAGTGGTTATGCTTTGTTTGGGATTTGGCTGGAGCTCTGAGCTACGAGGCTTAGTGGTATTTGAGGCATTCTGGTGAATAGCGGTGATCGACTTTTAATTTTGCATGGCTTGAGTAGAGTGGTCGAGGTTGTCAAATGTTTCTTTGGGCTCAGGGCGCGGGCCTTATGGGGTGAATAACTGAGCTATCGACTCTTAAGGGCTGCGTGGCTGAAGCGGGATGTCAGCTCGTCAAGCGAAATTTCTTTGGGCTCTGGCGAGGGCCTTGTGGGCGATATAGCTGGCGATGCAGTCGACTCTTGGGGTACGCATGGTCGGAGTCTTGAGTGAGTCGAGCTCGTCGAAGTGAATCGCGGGCTCAGGCGAGGCCCAGCTGTTGAGGCGATGCTGGTGATCGACTCTTAGAGCTGTGGGCGCGATGGTGGGCTCGATGAAGTGATGAATCGGGCGAGGTACAGTGGCGACTCTCAGCGCCAGTGATCGAAGCTCATGAATAAGTGGCTGTGCAGTGGTCGGTTCGTCCAGGGAGTGAATCTTGGGTAGTGGGCTGTGTTGCGATATAACTGGTGATCGACTCTTAGGGCTGTGTGGCTGTGCGCCAGTGGTCGGGCTCGTCGAAGTGGAGTGCTGGAGCCGGGCGCTGAGGCCTTGTTGGCGATCTCTTTGGTGATCGACTTCTTGGGCTGCGTGGCTATCTTGTGGTAGTGAGCTTCGTCAAAGTGAAGCTCTGCGGGTTCGAATACTTTGAGGCCTTGTTAGCGTGATACTCTTTGGCGATCGACTCTTAGAATTTGCGTGGCTGTGCGAAATGGTCCGAGCTCGTCAAAGTGAAATTTCACGGGCTCCGGCGGCCCCAAGGCCTTGTTGGCGATCTCTTTGAGTTGATATGACTCTTGGGCGGCGTGGCGCGTGCAGTGGTCGAACTCGTAAAGTGAGCCCCTGCGGGCTCGGGTCTTGTGGCCTTGTTGGCGTCTCTTTGGTGATCTAACTCTTGGGCGGCGTGGCTGTCTGAAAGTAGTCGAACTTCGTCGAAGTGAGCTACTCGGCTCCGAGGCGGTATGGCCTTGGTGGCGATGGCTTGAAATTTGATCGACTCTTAGGCCTCGTGACTGTGTAGAGTAAGTCGAGGGCTCGTCAAAGTGAGCCTCTTGCTGGGCTCCGGTATTTGTGGCCTTGTTGGCGATATATTCACGAGGTGATCGGCTCTTAGGCAAGCGTGAAGCTGTGCGGAGTGGTCGAACTCGTCAAAGTGAGCTCTTGGAGCTCCGTGAGGTCTTGTTGGCGATATGCTTTGGCGATCGACTCTTAGGGTACGCGTGGCTGTGCGAAATAGTCGAGCTCGTCGAGTGAGCTATTGGGCTCGGGCGCTAAGGCCTTGTTGGCGATATAGCTGAGTTGATCATTTCTTAGGCGGCATGGCTGTCTTAGTGGTGGTAGTCAGTGAATTTCTTGGGCTCCGGTAGTATGTGCTGTAGACGATATAGCTGGTGATATGACTCTTAGGTTGCATGGCCTGAGTAGGGTAGTCGAGGCTCGTCGGCGGGCCGGCCCGGGAGGCTATCTTTGTCGTCGCCGCTAAGTGAGGTGGACCAGGCGATCTGAACTTCCACGCCTTTTCGGGGACCGTTCTCTGTCTTTTTGTCTCTTTGGGCTCCGTCCTTGTCGCTTGTCAGTCCCGCTTTTCTCTTCATGGGTTGAAGAGCTTCCTTTCTTGGATATGAGGGCTTCTTGTTGGTAATGCTTCTCCGCTTTGCTTGAGCACCTCGGCCATGCTCTTTGAGGGTTTTGAGATGGAGAACATCAAATCCTTTGACTGCACTCCTAGCCCAGCGATGAATGCTGTGATAACAAACTTCTCGTCGGGTATATCTACCTTCAGAGACTCGGCATTGAATCTCTGGACATAAGACCTCAGGCTTTCTTGCGAGCTACCTTGATGGTCGTGAGATGATAACTGAGCTTCCGTATGTTCTGGCTCGATGGTGGGAGGCGAACCTGATGGATAGCTCTACGAATGAGGGAAAATTAATGAGGGCGGGCCTATTAAAGACCAAGCCAAGGCAGACACCCCAGTGTGATAAGCGGCTCGGCATCTCACGAGGTCTGATACCTATGCAGCTCCATTTGATTCTTGTAAGTGTTGAGATGATCGACGGGATCTCTGGCACCATCGAACGCTTCCACCTGTGGCATTCTGAACTTGGCTGGAAGGGGAAAGTGGAGCACCTCGGTCGTGAATGGTGACTCGATGTTGCACCAAAGGTGTCCATAGTGTCAGAGCTAGATCCCTTACCACTTCCTTTCTGCCTTGGTTGAGATCGTTGGAGGCTCTTGAACCTCTGCTCCCATGATCGCTCTCCCGTCCCTTGTTGAGGATGGTGTAGTTCCTCGTTCCCGACATGCCCCCCGAGTGTTGCTTCGTTGCCCTCTTCTCCAGGGGCTAAGTGTGGTCCATGCCCCTTGGCTCGGCTGGACTCTGCTTCTGTTTCGGCTCCTCGGGGAGTGCCGAGAATGTGTTGCCCTTCATGAGGGGTGAGGTTATGACCTTCCTGAGTTTGTCGCGCCTCGCGGGCGTTGAATCTACCTGGTGAGTTGCTCACAACTCTCTATCGGCGTTAGTGGGTGGCGGAGCGCCTCCACTTCGTCTATGTTGGCTTTGCGGCCTTCTAATGTGCGGGAGGTCGGCTATCGTTACTGGTTGGTCCTATCCTTGGAGGATTAGCGTTGCTCTGCTTGTGTTCGGGTTGATACCATCGATGGCGAAATCAGTCTTTATTTATCAGGCTATACGTTCCTGACGGCGCCAAGCGTGGTGCTTTGCGCCGGATCAGGTTGGGCGTGTTGGGGTCGACAGGCGGAACCATAGCTCTTTGTGGGCTGAGTGCGAAGGCTACAGATCGTAAAATGGAGGGAATAGGGCTAGCTGCTTAGAGTGGTGTGTAGGCTCTGGATATGGCACTCCTCTGCCAAAAACAAGAAAGAAAGTGGGTCGATTTGGGGCTTAGCTAGTGGTACTCCGATGCCTAAGTCATTTCCTCGTGAGGAGAAAGATAAAGCGCTTAGAGGGCGAATGTTTTTGCGTACCTTTCCTTGGAGTGGGGTGGCGTGGTATTTATAGTATATATTTTAAATTGGATGGTGATAAGGATTATACTCTGCTTATTGGATGGAGGATTTTGCATTGTGTGTTGTCAGTTAATAAGGGATAATTGGAAACGGTGTGAGATTATCTTGCCCTGTGGTGAGATTTGGTTTGATTTACAGGATAAGCAGTTATTGGGAAATATCCTACTTTCCTTATTGGTGAGATTTGGTGTGATTTACAGGATAAGCAGTTATTGGGAAATATCCTACTTTCCTTATTGGCGAGATTTAGTCTGATTTGTGGAATGTGGGCCTTCCCAATTACCCATGTTATCGGCCTTTGGGTCGAGCGGACTGGGCTTTCGTTTTGGGCTGGTGCCAGGGGCTTGGGTGTTTCATTGGGCTTACTTCTTCTTTGGGCCTGGAGAGTGGGCCTGCGCGCCTTTTTTTCAAACCCCATCAGTTATTAAAAAAAAAAAAAAACTCATTACCCAAGTGTCAACCCCCCCTTAAATTTTTATCTTAATTTTTTTTTTGGTAGGCTCTAACCCGGTTCTTGATTTAGTAACATTCTTCATCTTTACTTTTTTATTATATTTTTATTTATATTTATTGCATTTTTTTATTTTTAGATAATATTTTATAATGATTTAAATATGGATAGTGCATGTCCGTCTTCTTCCTCCATATGAAATGAAGCGGGGCGAGTTTAAGGCCAGAGCTTTTTGGAGATGTAGATTTAGCATCACTCAAAGTTTGTCGCATATGGAGGCGTGTTAGAGATGAAATGAAGGCGGGTCGGGCCCGGGTGGGGCTTTTGGAGATGCTTAGTTGCTCATCACTCAAAAAGTTTATCGCATATGGAAGCGTGTTAGAGATGGGAAATGAAAGCGTTAGTGAGAGAGTTCGAGAGGATCGAAGGAAGAAGCGAGCAAAATTTGGTCCACTTTATACATCAAAAGATGAAGGCGTCGTATCGATTAAAAGCATCAGCGAAAGATTGTTTCAATTAAAAAGAGTGAACCATTTAGGTCACTAAGAATCGGTCGGTTCATCGGTTTGACCGTTAGTTTGTCTAGTTTGGTCGATTCGAAGGTAGCGATTTTACATTGAATCATCTGCAGTTTCTACGGGCGTCGATCGGACCAACCTATCCAATTTTTAAAACATTGGATAATGGAGTGGGTTCGAACCGTCCGATTTAAGAGAGATTTAGACTCAAATCTTTATATAAACAAAGTATTATATCGTAATATTGTAGACCTCAAATTTGGACTCTTAGTCTTTTTATTTATTTATTTATTTTGATTTTATTCTTTTTCTTTTGGGGAGGTGGGTCATCCTCGCCTTAAGGGTCTTAGTTGGTTTTCTAGGAAGATCCTATATATTTATATAGAGAAATCAGGTGGATCAAGATTTTTTTTTTCCTTCAGGGTGGAGGTAACTTAAAGGAAGAAAGCAACTAATGGAGATGGTTTCGGAGAACTGTACATGCCCATCTATTTTTCTTTTTATTTTTTTATTATTATCATTATTTTATTTGTTTCTTGGTGTATGTTATCCTTGAGGTTGTCTAGTTGTGTTTACTTCGGAAACGTGTAGAGATATGATGTAGTGAGAAAAAAATTAATGCTATGTTCTGTCTGTGCTATAGGCATACCAGAGAGAGAGAGAGTCCCTTTTATTTATGGGACAATTATGTATCAGGTAGTTAAAATGAAAATAAATATGATGTTAGGTATAAATAATATGAAATGTATTATTTAGCATGTGAAAAAAAAAATAGCGTATTAAAGAACTAAAGTGATGATTGAGCAAATACTTTCGAAAATGTCATTCTTAAATTTCCAACAAATCTTATAATTGGACTTTAGAAAAAAATAAAACAAAAGCTATACTGCCTTAACTCCTTCCATTTCCCCTTCGACCAAAGCTCTAACTCTCTTCCTCAAGTCTTTTCCCTGTCGATAAGCTCTCTCCTTCATTTCTCTTTAACTTTGTATCCAGCAACATAAATGTGAAGAAAGGAAAAACACGCTCCCTCCCTCTCTCGTCTTCTTGTCTCGATCCTAAAGGTGAAAGGAAAAAACACTAACTTCATCATCTTCCTCTCTTGATTCTAAATGCAAAAGGAAAAAAAACCTTAAAAGCTCAATTGATACTTTGAAAAGTGTTTTGTTTCTTTGTGAATCAATCATCATTGCATTTGGTACTCTGTATCATAGGTAAGAGGAAAAGTGTGTAATTTGTGTCAGTTTATGGGAAATTTGGTTTTTGCTTTAGATGGATGTGTGTTTAAAAAAACGATATTGTGAAGATTGATTTGATACTCTGACTTTCATTTCCATGTAATGTTTGCCCCCTTCGAATAACTTCATTTATGCGTAAATACTATTCTAACAAACTATAGGTACTCCTTTAATATACTTCAGGTACTATCTTAATGGTCTGAAGTACTACCTTAATGTTAGTGTCCATAAACCCTTGTTTATCCCATCTTTCTTGACCAATACTCATTTCTCATCCCTTTTTTACTTCACAAAATGCATGAACTATAGTTGCACCCATGAATGTAGAACCAAATTACGTATATAAGTGAGATGTGTATTGAATGAAATTAATTATTTCGATATTTGTTGGTTTTGTTTGGTTGTTGGAGAGGGGTCGTGATTACTTTTTATGGTATGGTTTTGAGATGTGTGACAAGGCTAATGCGGTAATCAACGAATTGAATGGGGAAAACAAGATGTTGAAAAAGGTGATTAAGGAGATGCAAAAATTGAAGGATATGGACTATGAAGGAACCGATGAAGTCAAAGAATTGAAGAGAGAGTTGAAAAAATACTTTTTTTGTAACCATTTGCTTGTTTTGCCTTTGTTGCACTTAAACATATGTAAGCTCTAGTGAAAATGTGATGGTACAAATTGAGCAATGAAATGCATAAATTTGACGTTTTGAGATGTAAAATTTAGTTTAATGCTAATTTTTATACTCTGAAGAGTTTGGTGTTTGTGTGAAAAATAAGAGTAATGTAATGTTAAAAAATACTGGAAAATCATTCATACTAAGTCAATGCAATTCTTACATAAGTCTCAAATTGCACATACACTACAAATTATATTGTCATTAGTTATTATGTTATGGTTCAACACTAACCTCATGAGAACTATGAAATGATCATGGAAGAGTGGGGTAAAAAGATAATTAATATTCAAAAATGGCAGTACTTAGTACGAAAAATGGTAGTACCTATAGTATATTAAGGTAATACCCATAGTATGTTAGAGTAGACCACATGTTGTAAATAACCTGTGTTAGTTTCAGATTAATATGACTCATGGATGTTTCTCCCTTTGTTAATAACTCAAATGGCCTTAATGATCCTATGATATTAATCCTAGATTAAAGAATATGTCCTAATTAATCGTTGACATCTTATTACAAAGAGGCATGGGGATGAAAAAAAAATGTATAAATATATTTATAATTTGTGTTAAGTTCTAGACATTGGTGTCAATGCTTGTACATAGTATAACAAGTGTCTTAGTTAGAAAATAATATTGAAACATGGTTGTATTGTCTAGATACACCACAATATGGATAAGTTGATCAAAAAATGTTTAAAGTCAATGTTGATGGTTTGTCATAAACAACAAAACAGCCATGTCCAATGACATCAGCCGGGCACGAAACAACACTCATCATGACTTTATGTTGCAAGTAGCGCGAATTCGGTCATATTCAGCATTACTAGGATGCATTACCAAGCTACATAAAAGCTTTATCTTGTACAAATCCATGGTGTCCTACAAGAAGACAATAGCATGTATATCACTAAGAAAATGTCTTAATGAATTTATCGAAGCACATAAGTATAAGACACAAACCAAATATTATATACAAATTCAACGCTCATAAGTCACACAATCAAACATTTGGGAACAAAATAGTCCTTCATGCTATATAGTGTTACTATTAGAGCACTCTTTATTTGTTGTAATCAACATGTCTAAATGACATATTTAATATCACAATAAAGGAGTTACTTACAAAATATGTTTGTTGGAATCAAATAGGAACTACTTAATGGTCATGAATGTATGTGAGCAAATAAATATTGGACTATCCATTAAGGTAGTACTTATGTATGTTATTGTAGTACCTGCAATATATTCAGGTAGTACCTATACCAAGTTATTCTAGTGCTGCACCAGTCATGATTCTTACCAAACATTCTAGAATAATCCTTAAATGACTTAGCCTTTTTCATGATTCCTAACTTTCTATACTTGTTTTTTCACATTCGATTGCACAAACCAAAATGCAAGTGTAAGCATCGCCCTAATTTATCTTCGAAGAAATACAACATCCTACATTAGTCATGGTTCGAACTTGTTGAAATGAGGTTATGAAGTCTAGCATCGACGAAAAGTGGAGGCCTTATATAGGCTAGGCTATACAACCCTAGAAAAATACAAATTACAATCCTAAGGAAAATAAAAATTATAATCTTAGGAAATTTAAAATAAATATAATAATATAATAATCTAACATCCCCCTCCAGACTCATGATGGTTTAAGAGAAACCATTACGAGTTTGGAAGCTAAAAGCTTTCAGTTCTAAAGTGGTTTGGTGAAGATATGTCGCGATCTGAGAGGAAATAGGCGAAGTGTGAGTGTACCGAGAAGCGATTATTGGCAGATATGAAGTGACAATCAATCTCGATATGTTTAGTACGTTCATGGAAGACATCATTATGAACAATTGAATAGCACTTCGATTATCACGAGTGAAGTTTAGTTGCGGTGGAGCGGTCGACACAAGATCTGTAGTAACCAAACGTAACCAAATAAGTTCGGAGAATTTGTAGTAGGCGCGAGCTCTATATTACCTTTAGTCTTTGGAGCGAGCAACGACCATTTGTTTCTTGCTTCTCGAGATAAGAGAGAATCACTAGAAGAAAACAATATCACGCCAGTAGATCGACGTCCCGGTGAGATCACTGCCCGATTTGCATCACGAATATGCCTAAAAGAGTTAATGAAGAATGGGAAGAAAAATGAAGACCATCAAATATGGTGCCTTTCAGATATCGAAGAATCCTAAGAACAACAGCATAATGAGGAGATCTAGGGGCATCCATAAACTGACTGACTATATGAACTGCATAGGAAATATCAGGGCGAGTAACAGTGACATAGATTAGACTCCCAACAAGCCGTCTGTAGAGAGTAGCATCAGATAGTGATTCGCCATCATGAGAATTGAGGCGACAGTTATACTCAATAGGTATGTTGACTATCTTTCTATCAGTGATACTAACTCGAGAAATCATATCAGAATTAGACTTGGCTTTTGAGTAGATAATAACCATGCAGAAGAAAAACTTCTAGACGAGAAAGTAATTAAGAGAAGTAGAGATCTTTCATTTCAAATTGTGACGAAAGTGCTTTAGATCCTGAATACCTGCATATCATCACTGTAATAATCATATCATCGACGCTCTGAGAGGAGAATAGTAATACCATGACCAGGCTAGTCTCGAGAAAAGAATTTGTATCAAAGAGAGCGCACGAAAAACCATCTTTGAGAGATAGTATAAAGCGAACTTTGTAAACCATGTGAGGATCTTGTTTAAGCCCATAAAGTGCTAAATCGTAGTAGAAATACTACGTGATTAACCGGAGAATTGAGAGTAACCGGTGGAAGCTTCATATAGACTCCTACGAGTTCACCATTAAGAAAAACATTTTTACATCCATGCGAAGAGTGGCCATTTGCGGCGCGAAAGCGACAATAAGAGTCTGACGAGAGAAGAAATTCGGCCACGGAGCAAAAGTCTCTTCATAATCAATCCCATACTCCTGAGTAAAACCCCTGGCAACAAGGTGAGCCTTGTAGCAATCAAACGAGTGCCATCCCGATCGGAGTCTTGATTTTATAAACCCATTTGACCGATGCGAGATTTTCGGAGGGGAGATCGGCCCGGATCAATGTTCAGTTTATCACGGTGCATCCAACTCTTCTTTCATAGCTTGCTGCCATAAAGGCTTAGAGGAAGCCTCATGAAAAGTCTGAGGTCCCTGGAGAGAGGCGAGAAGAAAAACAATGAAAGTCACGAAGGTGAGAAGGAAGAGTAGGAGCAGCGAAGTGCGTAGGAGTCGGAAAGGACTAGCGGGATCCCGCGATTATTGGGCGATATCGGTGGAGCACGCCGATGATCGGTGCGGGAGGCTCATCGGATGCATGAGGAAGAGGAATATCAATAATAGAAGGGGGAGACTCAGGTAGAGAGGAGGGAGACTCCTCAGGAAAAAGGTAAATGAGAGGATCGATATAGGGAATAAGGGAAACAGGAGCATGAGGTAGTTGGTAAAAATTTTGTGTTCACAAAAGACCACATGCCATTTGCTAATGGGATCATAACACCTATAACCTTTTAGCTTTATTCCATACCCGAAAAACACAAGCGAAGCGAGACTAAAGTTTGTTTCTTTCATGATCATGAAACAACGAGACACATCCAAGACTACAAGTAAGTCATAGGAGGGAGAATAACCAAACAACAGATCATAAGGAGTTTGATTCTGAACAATGGGAGAAGGACACTGATTGATGGTGTAAATGGCGATGAAGCGGCTTCCCTCGAGCGAAGGAGTAAAGCGACAATAGTAGTGAAATGCAGACAACATCAAGAATATGACGAAGTTTGCGCTCAGCCCTGTCATTTTGCTGAGAAGTGTCTGGACAAGAGGAATGAGGAACAATACCAAATTGATGTAGAATAGATGTAAATTCATGGGCTTTATATTCTTGGGCATTATCAAATCTGAAAACTTTGATAGGTTTAGAAAACTGTGTTTCAATCATTTTGGTAGAGTCACGATATATTTGATAAAGTTCAGAACGATTTTTGAAGAGATAAATCCAAATATATCGGGAAAAATCATCCTGAAAAAATAACAAGTAACGTGACCCACGGTAGAAATGGGAGAGGGGCCCGTACATATGAGAATGAATAAGATGAAAGAAGAAAGAGCATGAAAGCGTTGTTATTAAATGGTAAAGAAGTTTGTTTGCCATTGACAAGGCATACAATAAAAACTCTTATTTGAAACCGAACCTAACAAACCCTAGAAACTAAATTGTTTAACTCTAGAGATAGATGCATGGCCGAATGAGAATCTTGCAAAGCAAGAGAAGAGAGTACTGCGTTACGAAGTGGTAGAAAGCGAAACGAGAGGATGGTAAATGAAGAAACTAGTTGTCAATAAAAACTCTTATTTGAAACAAGAGGACGACATACAATAAAAACTCTTATTTGAAACCAAACCTAACAAACCCCTAGAAACTAGTTGTTTAACTCTAGAGATAGATGCATGACGAGGTGAGAATGCCATAAAAGCGAAGAGAAGAAGTACTTTCTGTTATGAGGCGACGACGAGAGGCGAGAGGACAGTAAACGAAAAAGATGAGCTCAAACAACCTTCCGACCTTCTGAGAGCGAGTCCCAGCGATACGTCGTCTAAGAATCTGCCTGGCTTACACCGATTAGAGAAAATGTTAAAAAGAAAAACCAAGTTCGATGAGTTTGCTTGTGAAGAAGATTATGAGTGAGTTTAGGAATTTGGTAAACATTGGAAACAGACAAGGCTGGTGTAGAGACATTACCAAGATGAGAGACATGCATAGGAGAACCATTTGTAGTGTATATGGTAGGGAGAGAAGTAGAAGTGTGTGAAGGTACAACATGGAGAGAATCATATGATTACGTAGAGTAGAATCAAGAAGCCCACGTAGGAGATGTGCGATATTGTAGAAGAAGCCGAGTGTTGGATGCAGCTGGAAGATGGAAAGATGAACCTAATTAACCATATCACAGTAGATCTACGCTATAGAAAGAGATGGCGAATTTAGACTTGGAATGGGAGTCCGTGGCCAGATAATTTAAACTAGTGGCTCTGCAGTGTTACAGAATACGTTGAGTGTAGGTTTCATAAAATGACCTTTGTTCTTACAAAAGCTTACGGATAAGAAGATACTTCTTATTGTTATATTAATCCTTACATTATTCCTTTGCCTTTGGAAACGAGATAGGTGAATTGTGAGAGGAAAAATAGGAGTAACGATTTGCCAAAATAATAGTGGTTGGGTAAGCAGAACCATGAAATGCGGATAGGCCCAGGTTCAGTCACGAAGGCGAGGTCTCATTATCAACTAGTATGGTGGCTTGTGAAGTTGTTGGTAAGGATCACGATGGAGAATATGACATCTGGCTAATTCAAATATCACGAAGCCCGAATTAAAAGCTGAAAGCGATTAGATCGCGTTCACGGTGAACATAAACCAATTTGGTGTCATTAGAATTGGAGAGAACTGGTTCAGATGCAATTAATTGATCCCAAATAGATTTCAGCCGACTGTGATATACACTATCTGCTCACCTCGTTCCTGACAAATCTGATAAAGTTCGTGTGTGAGCTTGAAGTTGCAAGCACCACTCGGTTGACATAGGAGTAGCAGGTAAGTCCCAGGCTTCTTTGGCTGATATCAATCATTGCGAACTTCGTCAACAATGGATGAAATAGATGTATTACGAAACCAAGTGATGATATGATGATTAGCACTTTCCCAATCCTCAATCCGAATGGCATAGGCAGAATTAGTTTCTTTGTCCACTTGTTCTGGAATAGGACGGTCACTAGAGACATAAAGCCCGCGACTTAAGGCCTTTTGAGATAACTACGCATGACTTGAGACCACTGGGCAAAATTATTTCCATTAAAAATAACATTAATCAGATGAGAAATCTCATCACCTGGCATATTGAAATTCCAAATCGAGAAATAGACAACAAAAATGGAATCAGGATGCGAAAATAAGTCAGAATGCACCTGGTCAAATTTGGGGTGCGATCAATGGCGGCGTGGAAAAGTTAGCAGGATGGCGTGGAAAGTCAGCGGGCGCGAGGTAAAGGGGCGGCTTGGGCGTAGAGGAAAGCGGTGTAAGCGGTGGTGTTCGCGGAAAAAGAAGCTATCTGATTGTTTGTAATGCCTAAACCATGAGCCGACGGAAAAAAATGGAGAGAGCACATACGATACCATGAAGAAAGAGTTGAGTCTTTATATTAAAAGCTGTAAATTAAGTATAAAGAGAGGAGGCCATATATATAGAACATGCTATATAACCTAGAAAATACAAATTACAATCCTAAAGGAAAATACAAATTATAATTCTAAGTACAAAATAAATAGAATATTATAATAATCTAACGATAACCATGCAGTGAAGCGGCCTGTGCTTGGATTTCCTATATAGCGTTGGGTGTCCCTCGGCTTCTAGCCCGAGTGAATGGTTGTCCTTCCAATGGAATGTTGCAAAGAGATCAATTAGAGAGAGTTGCTCTGAAACCTTTGTACAACCATATGGTGGGTGTTCAGCTCCTCCTTTTTTGTCATCCTTATCATTAAAGTCACCCATTAAGCACTAGGAAAGGGAGGACCTCGAGCATAAAATTCGAATCATAGGAACCGGTGAACTGCCATGTAGGACTGTTGGGCTCATGCACTTCCACATCAATGAAGTTGTTGGAAATGGAAGTGCAGAGGCTCTCTTCTTCGAAGTAGGGCTGTCCCCTCCTTACCCAGTAGGTCCACCACGAAACATGCCTCGAGTTAGACATGATTCTTAGCTCTTCAATTTTATCTGTATGGGAAATAAAATGTCAGGTTGGTGAGAGAAAATGAGCTCACCTAGAGCATTAATTGCTCGGGGGTTGCCTAGGCTCCGATAGTTCCAACTGAGGAGAATCATGGGTATCATGAAGCAAGACTTGTACCACCTCATCCTGAATCTTGGGGGTAACGTTAGCCAAAATTTCAATCATAAAAGTGTCATCAGAGTCGAGGTTATTCCCATGCAGCTCACCCATTTTCCTTTTCTGTCGATCATTTTGCAGGATCGGGGTTATTCCCATCCAGCTCACCCCTCTAGCCCTAGTTCACCCCATGGCCCATTTTTCCAATTCCACACGCTGCTGCCAGACCTGCATTGTTATTTGGATTGGGATGGGGGTGATATTTATTCCATCATGGGATGACCTTATTACTTGATGATATCCTGCATCTCCCCGATTTTGGGCCTACATTCCGACTCCTTTCTTTTTTGGATTCTCATCGGATTCTATTCCTTTAGGAATGTCCTTTCCTTTCTGTGGGTACCATTGGTCCGGGCTCGGTTCCCCTAATGGCCAGCCCGACCCAAAAGGCCCGATGGGACAGCCCCAAGGCCAGTAGGCTGGGAAACGATGAATAGGCCCGGGAGCGTCAGGCGACTCTCCCGGTACAGGCACCTCTCACCGTGCCTCCTACTCTGGCGCCTAGCGCCGGATGCCCCTTCACTCGGATGCTTCCTATCCCGATCAACGACTCTACCAAGCGAAACTGTCAACCGGTTGTTCATGATATAAGTAGATGTTCTTCTAAGAATCAGTCATCCTGCCTCTAACGGAATAGGAAGACACTCCCAACAGCGGCCCATTCGGGAAAGTAGTTACATAAAAAGAAGAATAAGTCTTCCTTCCCGAAATGAGAGCCACCTTCCCCTATCTTTATGGGAAGAAATTGTCACTCTCCATAGAAGGTGGATCCACGTTCTCCTCATAAAGAAAGAATCACGCCCGGATGAGGTATGACATTCTTGATTGAGATAAGCTATGATTCTCTTCGATCTCAATAAAAAACTACTTTGCCATCGGACGGCGAACACCGCCGTCGTCTTCTTGTTTTATTTTGCGAGGTTCACGGCCAGTATTTGGTGAATGCCCAGATCGTGACTCGAGAGTCGAGGAGACTACAATTGGCGCCGTCGTAGAGGAAAAGCCTAGTAAGAAATCACCGAGAGCGTCTGTGAGCGTTTTGCTCCCCGAGTGATATCCGATCTTCAAAGCCTTTGCCGTTCTCGAACATCCCATCAGACCGTTGGAACTCCTTTGTCAAGTCCGGCAACCCGGCGGTACTTCCCACGAAGACCAGTTCCTCCTGCGGCGCCAGAGATGGAGCGAGGCAGAGGAAGCGGAGCGAGCGGTGGCCAGGAGTTGCGTGAACGCGAGCCGATTGCGGAGGATAACGGCGCTGCCGAACCCGGGTTAAGGCCTTCGGGCCGATGCATCCTGAGGACCTTCCCGTCCACCTCCTCCCGTCGTCCCAGATAAAGGCAAGGAGAAGCGCTGTACCCAACGACATTGACCTACCGACGGATGATGAATTATCTTGGAAGCTGACTCTCGGCTCCGCAGCGTTACCATCCTGACGTCGCGGAAGCTAATCGGAAAAGGCCCCCTACGTTGACCCAGCCGATCCGCCGGTACCCGCGCCCAGCGCCGAGTACGGAAGAAGCCGAGGACCGGCTAGTCAACCATATGGTGCTCGCTCTCGAGTGACCAGGGCGTCGCCTGAAAATGCCATCCATGTACCCTTCCTTCGGGGTTGCTACCGCCCCACACATGTTTTTCTCCTCATCCCTCCGAGGACCACAACACATCCTCTCCTCTCCCCTCGGTCAGCATATTCTGGATTATGACCCTCCTCGCGGCTTCTATCACGCCTTCATTTATTCTGACTGACTCGCCAGGCCGATACGATCACATGTTGCATTTCAACCAAGCAATGATCCTCCACCAGGGGCGATCGACTTATGTGTAAAGTGTTCTCGGCCAACCTCAAGGGCCCGACTTTGGCTTGGTTCCACAAGCAGGAGAAATTCGATAAACTCATTCGATTGAGTTGTGGGCGCGTTAAATCTCCGCAGTATCTATGCTCGGTGGGCGAAGGGAATGCTCGGCTCCCTCAGGGCTATCCTCAAACGGGAAGGGGACGAATCCATACAGGACTTCACCGCGAGGTTGGATGAACATCCGATGGGTTGATATTTACGGTGTGGATGCGGTCTGCGCAACTTTGAAGAAGCTTTGGTAGACTACCCGTTCTTCGATCTTGTCCCTCGATCTGCCTGCAACTATGGAAGAATTATATCGACGTGCAGACAAGTTCTCCACGCTGGAAGATAACATTCGGGCCACCTCGCAGACTATAATGATAACCACCTAGAGTAGTAAGCCCATTCTGGCTCATCGAGCAAAAGAACAGCCAAAACAAAAATTCGAAGTGCCGAAGAACGATGCGAAAAAGGAAAGAACCCACGATTCACTCCCTCTCAACATAAGCCTATGACCATCCTACCCTTATCCGAGACCTCCACTGAATTCGTGGCCCCACATGAGGCGGCCACAGGACCAGCGCAACAGTCCACTGAGTGTTAATATCATAGGGACCATGGCCCACGAAACCCGACCCTTTGCCAAAGCTTGAAATTCCTAGTAGAAAAGCTGATTCGGTGTAGGCACCTCAGAAGATATATTCGAGAACCAACTCGCGGGGTACTTGATCCTCCCTCTGGCCCGATAAATTCGTTGTAGATATTGAACATGCCTCGGGCCCCCGTCCAGCCATCAACTTTATAATGGGGGGACCGGTCGATAGCTAGTATCAGTCCAAAAGGCAGAGGAGAAAAATGCTGCAGTATGGCCTTAGTCGAGCCAGGTGAACACCGTCGGCGCTACGAGAACATCACATCGATTCGGTCGGTTGTGACTATATCCTTCCCCCTATCAACCTGCCGGGTCGGCTACCCCTCATTACGTTACACTTGTACTTACTGTCGGTATTAACATTTTTGATGTGCACAGGGTCCTCGTCGATCCAGGCAGTGCAGTCGATTTACTACACCTCCCGGGCTTTAAGCAGATGAGAGTCCCGCTCGATCATCTCAGTTCCGTTGGCAGGGTTTTGTTCGGGTTTAATGGGGCTACCACATTGACAGTTGGGGACATCGTGTGACGCGCACCTCCGTCCAGGCGGGTTGGCGGGTCCAGAGACCAAATCCCGGGATGCTCGATACCACTAGTGTGGCCTTGACTCGGCATAGGATGACAAGTGAGAGTCACTCTTTTTATCATACTTATAACCTTTACACTTGCATAATCATATAATGTTAAACAATTAACTTGTATTACATTCTGTAGCAGCGGATTACAAAATATATATACAAGCTCCAAATATGGAAATGTTCATTATTTACAATATTTACAGTAGTTTACAAAATTTCATATACAAAATAGACACAAAGGTCTTCCGGTGGGCACCTATTGATGTGTGGCCTTTGGCTGGCGATGTGGATTGCCCGTTCTGCGATTTCTCTTACGTACTACAGTTGAACACGTGCTAAACTGCAGCTTGAGTGGGAATATGACTTCTATTAAGAGTCACCACACTTTTATACAAATGCATATAACACGTATAACATTCTGAGACTCTTATCATTTCTCATATATATATATATACTTTTCATAACTTGGTTCATTTCTTATCATCTTCCATATACTTTTCATGTAATCTTGTACTTTTACTTCTTGTTCTTATGGCGTATACTATAGTACGCATAAACGGTCTTCATGCTTCTCATATCATGTCGTGTAATCTCTACACTTCCTTTGCATATACTGTCATTTTTCTTTTATGTTTTTCATGCATAAACCTTAGAAGTGGATACGAGGAAACACCGTGAGGCCGAGAGGCGCTATATACTCAGCATGCGAAGCAGTGGTCATGAGGGCCCGAGATGCGCTATATTCATGCGCAAACGGTGGTCCATGAGGGCACGGAGGCGTAATATAATATCTTGAAGGTATCGTCGGCCTGTTGAGACCGGTGACTATCCATGAGAGACCCCGGAGCGCTAATGGTGACCCTTTCGGGGCACCGTGATCGAAATGGGATCTATGTCATCGATGACGGTAGAATATCAGAACGTATGCTGGGACTTATTTTTTCCCTAATAGGCATGCCCGTCCCATCCTCTACCGGGTTCTAGCGGACAATCAATATGTATTTTATGTTCAGTATATATTTCATATTCTCGAATAATTATTGTCATTCGGTAATCATATGAGATATATATACAATCAGTTATTCATATCTTTACATTTTTCATACTTCATTATATGCATAAATAAGTATGCTTGCTTGTATACTTATGTTTGTTATGGCAAAGATTCGCAATAGAGCGTTCATAATACAAATAACTATGGTTACCTGTACTGCCTACTGTTTTCCGTGTTTTCTGGAACTGATATGAGTTCCAATCTTATCAAGCTATCTATTGATGAATTCTTGACTCAATGGGCTTTCCATAGAGTCCAAGAACACCCAAATTGGAGTTCAAACGAAGGAGATATGACCTTCCGAAGTTGGAGGTCATGGGCAGTCAGTCTTGACAGTGACTGGCCGACGAGCTGCGCTGAAGTGACGAGCTCAGTCCTAACACTCGGCCTGACATCTAATATCTTCTTCAGGCATATGGATGGATTCTTGACTCAATGGGCTTTCCATAGAGTCCAAGAACACCCAAATCGGAGTTCAGACGAAGGAGATATGACCTTCCGAAGTTGGAGGTCATGCGCAGTCAGTCTTGACGAGCTGACCTGGACTGACGAGCTGCACTGAAGTGACGAGCTCGGTCTGACACCTTGGTCTGACATCTAATAATCTCCTCAGGCATATGGATGGATTCTTGACTCAATGGGCTTTCCATAGAGTCCAAGAACACCCAAATCGGAGTTCAAACGAAGGAGATATGACCTTCCGAAGTTAGAGGTCATGCGCAGTCAGTCTTGACGAGCTGAGCTCTTCAGGATCTGACGACCTCTACAGGATCTGACGACCCCTACAGGTCCTGACGACCTCTACAGGACCTGACGACCTCTACAGGACGACCTCTTCAGGACTGACGACCTCTGATACTTTGACGACCTCTACGGATGACCTCTTCGGGACTGGCGACCTCTGATGCTGACGACCTCTACGGGACGACCTCTATGGGTGACTCACCCATTTATTTGTTCAGAGTAAAAGACCATAACTGGTCTACCAGGTCCAATTAGAAATTCAAAATCTAACATCAATTTCATTGATGTGTTCTAATTTCCAAGAAGGACTTACTGCAAATTCTCTTTATTTCTGGTTCAAAAACTCGTTCTAAGGTCCGGCTACTGTATATGATCAAAAATAGGGAATTTTCTTGGTTCAACTTGCAACTAGACCCTTCCTAAAGCACATATCTAGGATCCTTAGAGCTCTTCTCAACTTAATCCTAACAAGAAATGAGATTGGGAGTTTCCAAACCCAAGACATGTATATTCATACAAATATTCACAGAGTTCCATACAACCCAGACATGTATCGGTACTTATGCTCAAATTCCCTTTGTAATCTTCTTCTTCTTAACTTCTTCTTAACTTCTTCGTATTTGCTCTCCTTTTCTCCAAGACCAAATAAGATATTTCTTTTGGTCTTATCCTTATTGATCTTATCCCCTTTTTATTTTACTTTGGTCCTCCAAACTCTTATAATATTTACAAATGGTTATAATATTTTTACAATAGCCTCAAATCTTCTTTATTATTTGTAATTTAACTGCATATTCCTACTTTTGTTTTAACTTTATTTTATTCGAATAAATATACCTTCGTTTAATATACCCAAACATGTTATAAAACTGTTAGGGTATAATTTGAAGTACAAACTCTCCCCCTTAAAAAAATTTCGTCCTCGAAATTCATACCTGATTCGAAGAGTTGCGGATACTGTGCTCTCATAGTTGCTTCTGGCTCCCAAGTAGCTTCTTCTCTACCATGGTGTTGCCAGAGAACTTTCACTAATGGTACTTGTTTGTTCCGCAACTGTTTCACCTCTCGAGCCAGAATGGTCTTTGGCTCCTCATCATATGACAATCTTCTTGTACTTGTATTTCTTGCAGTAGTATGTGCGACTCATCAGGCTGGTATCTCGAAGCATCGACACATGAAACACATGTCGTGTAATTTGGCCAACTCTGTAGGGTGCTTGTCGATAAACCCGCAGACCAATACGTTCCAAAATCTCATATGGCCCATAGACAGCGGACTGGCTTGCCTTTGACCCAGGCCTAAAATTTTCCTCCATGGTGATACCTTTAAAGACCTTGTCCCCACTTTTATTCAATATCTCTCCTCTTTAGGTTAGCATCGACTTTTATCGATCACTAAGCGCCTTTAACCCCTGTAGAATAACTTGTACTTTCTCTTAAGTATCTTTGTATGCGGACCTATCAGTTTCTGCTCATTCTTTGTCCAACACACGGGAGTTCTGCATTTCGAGCCATACAAAGCTTCCATATGGTGCCATACCAATGGCGAAAACTATTGTTATGAGCAAATTCATCGTGAATATACCTATCGACTAAAAATTCATGACCCCAACCTCGACATATCTTCAAGCACTGAATCAATCTCTCACATTTGTCCATCGTTTGCGGATGGAATGCAGTACTAAAATTCAGGCAGGTATAAGCGTTGTAATTCCTTCGAGAACATGATGAAATCTCGGATCTCTATCAGGTACAATGAACAACGGCACACCATCTGTCGCACAATCTCATCCACATATAGCTTCATTTAGTCGATCCATAGAATAGTCAATCTGACCCGGTATAAAATGGTAGGCTTTGTAGACTATCTCTGATCACCCAAAACGAGTCATGTTTTGTTGTGTGAGGGAAGCTTGGGCACACAAATCCATGTTATCCCACTTCCATTGAGGAATTGGAGGGAGTTTAACAAACCTGTTGGCACTTGGTTTCGACTTTTGACTTGCTGACACGTCAAACCTTAGACACATGATGAGTCACATCTCTTTTCATTTCCCTTTCCACCAATAAAAGCTGTTTCAAGTCTGGTACATCTTATTCCTCCGGATGCATGGTAAATACGCATTATGAGCCTCGGAAATAACAACTTTTTCTTTAGCTCTTTATCATATGGCACACGTAATCTATTACGGAATACAAACTTCGACTTCTTTCTCTAAAAACTTCGGTCTTGTCACCATCTCCTAACCATCGTAAATTTTACGTAACTCTTCATCATTTTTAAGCATCTATAATCATTTTCTTTAAAACGGGTTGCGCTTCTAATTAGGCTAACATAGCTCCATCATACTAATCTCCAATCAGCATGCTTGTAGTGACATTGCTACCCTTGTCTTTGACAAAGCATCGGCTACTATATTAGCCTTTCCGGGATGGTAATCTATGATGCAGTCATAATCCTTTAATAACTCTAACCACCTCCGTTGTCTCAAATTTAACTCTTTCTGAGTTAGCAAGTACTTGAGACTCTTATGATCGGTGTAAATTCTACACTTTTCCCCGTATAAGTAGTGTCACCATATTTTTAAAGCAAACACTACGCGACTAACTCTAGGTCATGGTAGGATATTTGTTCATGTGACTGGCTAATACGGACGCATAAGCCACTACTTTCCCATCTTGCATTATCACAGCATCCTAAACCAAATGCATGAATAATACTATACAAGGTATACTCTTTTCCGGGTAAGTGTGTAATCTTTGGCGTTGTAACCGGCATCCTCAAGCTGATTAAAACTATTCGACATTTATTACGTCGCTCGGAACTTTATTCCTTTCTGAGTAACTTGGGTGACGGGCGCAATGAAAAGCCTCTCACAAATCTTCTATAATAACGGCTAAGCCCCGAAACTTCTCACCTCGGTTACATTTTGAGGTGATTTCCAATTCTAACCGCTTCAATCTTAAGCGGGATCAGCTCTTATACCCTCGTAGAGACCTGATATGGCTAGGAATGAGACTTCTTTAGCCAAAAATCACATTTCTTGAGCTTAGCATATAACTTCTTTTCTCTTAACGTCTCTAAGACTATTCTCGGGTGTTGTTCATGTTCACATGCATCCTTAAGGAATACACTAGGATGTCATCAATAAACCACAACAAATTGATCCACATAGGGTCGGAAAACCCTATTCATCAAATCCATGAATGCTGCCGGTGCATTAGTCAACCCAAATGGCATGACCAAAAACTCATAATGACCATATCGGGTTCTAAATGCAGTCTTCGGCACATCTCCTTCCTTTACCCTCAACTGATAATACCCTGATCGCAAGTCTATCTTCGAAAAGACACCCGCTCCTTTCAACTGATCAAAAAAGATCTTCAATTCTCGGCAATGGGTACTTGTTTTCACTTGTCACCTTATTAATCTGCCCGATAATCGATGTAAGTAGAGTGCCATCTTTCTTTTTCACAAAATAAACAGGTGCACCCCGAGGGGACCTTGGTCGGATAAATCCTTTATCTAAAAGTTCTTGCAATTGACTCTTTAACTCTTTCGGCTAGTTGGAGCCATCTGTCTGATTGCCCTTGACACCAAGATTTTATTCTGATTGCAATTTCTATGGCTAAGTCCACCTCTCTCTCGAGTGGAATACTTGGTAACTCTTCAGGGAATACATCTGGAAATTCCCTTACTACTAGGATCTTTTCTACATCAACTTGACCTCTCTTGGAGTCAAGTATCAAAGCGAATGTCTCATCCTTTCCTCATAATTCTCCCCTTTGCGTAGTGGGACATTAGACATTACACTTGATCCAATGCCTTGTACTATTACCTCGGTTTGGTCGAGCATTTCAACACTCTAGTCTTTTGTCCACAATCCACGATGGCTCGGTGCTTAAACAACCCGATCCATTCCTAGAATCCGTCGAACTCTCGGAATGGTAAGGTTATCCATCGTAACTCTCTGGTTTGTACTAACAATGGGAGCAATTTACGTATATGCTATTCACACTAGCGTTGTGCCCCAGCAGGACTAGTTATGCATGTCATATGCTAATTTCTCCTTTGCTGGTACTTTGTCAAATACATGCTCCATGCACACATATGAATGAGTAGATCCGGGATCAATCAATGCGTGCATCTCTATATCATATAAAGAAAATATACCCTTCATAACCGGGAGCATTAAGTCCTCACGAGCCTTCATAGCATATGCTTCGTCTTGTGGTCTTTAATAGGCATAGGACGATCTATTGTTTAGACACTATGCCTCTCGTCCTACATCTTGAGATGGGCCACATTTCTGACCCTGCCACGATCACGAGTCGGAAGTGGTGCGCGAGATCTTCCTCTTGCCACTTCCTTGTTGGCTTCTATTGTCCCCTAACTCGGGGGGACCTTGTGCTTTCTAATGCTTTCGAGGCTTCCAAAAAACACCCTCTGTCAATATCTGCAAACTCCCGAATGCCTTTTTTTGGCAATAGGGGCATTCGGGAATTCTCCTGTCCAAGCTGAGCACCCCTGCACGTACTCGTGTTACATTGGACCTTTGCCTTCTACCCTCGAAGCGGAACTATATTACAGGTTGGTGGAGATTCTCTAGCTCTTTTTCTAGGAGGGGCCAGCTCCTCTAGAAAACTTCTTTTTTTGAAATCTTTCTTTGTTGCTCGTTTCAAGTCTCTCTACTTTCATTGCGACTTGGACCAGTGATAAAAATCCTTTGTTTGGAGAGAGTCATAGGTGCCAAATACCTCTTGATGAATCATGCAGTCCATCCTCAAGTACCTACAAGAAATGCCTCGGTGAGGACGGTCCGGTCATATTTACTAAGATGGCTAAATTCTTTTTCATATTCGATACCAGATCGCTCCTTTGCTTCAAATTTAGAATTGTTTCCACTTGGAATCCCACATACATCAGTAACACTTGTCACGAATTCTTGGACAAGAATTCCCATATCGAGGACTTGGGATCCTTATGGACTTTTTTGATGCCTGTTTCGCAATCATATGCCTCACCTACTTGATAGTGGGTTGCACATGATGCTCTACGATCGGAGGACATCCCCAACCTCTTCTAATGCTCTATCTAGCTTTTCTAACCAGAATTCGGCTTTCTCTGACTCTTCCATGCTCGACCCATGGAATTCCCTGCCTTCCATGTCTTCTTCTTGTGTCTATTGGGCTTTTAGGAAGGTCGATCTATCAAAACGAGCCATGTCTTGCGATATTCTCGGCAAGGCTTAGTGGAGTTCATTAGGTACATTACTTTGCGAAGGTTCGGCGTAACCCTTGTTCCATTGGGTTGACACTCTCTGCCCGGCTTCTTCGGGACGATCCATCTATACAAAACTAAGGACATCCACATCGGTACATTCTTAAACACGGGCTTTTCTATTTTATATACTCTATTCGAGCCACCTAAACTTAGGCTTTGACGCCTAAACTGAAGCCTCCCGATACCACTAAAAGCTGTGACACCTTTCTCAGATCCGACCCACGTTGGCGGGTCGAACCATCGAGGATGCTCTGATACCACTAAGCTGGCATGACTCGTAGGATGTAGTGAGGTCACTCTTTTTATCATCTTATAACGTTTCGCTTGCGTAATCATATAATGTTAAGCAATTAACTTGTATTACATTAATAGCAATGGATTCTAAAATATATATACAAGCTCAAATATGGAAATGTTTAACATTTACAATATTTACATTAGTTTACAAATTTCATATACAAAAATAAACCTAAAGGTAACCCGGTGGGCACTGATGATGTGTGGCCTTTATTTGTGATAATGGATTGCCCCGTTCTACGATTTCCTCTTACGTACTACGGATTGAACACTTAGTGCTAAGCACTACGCTTAGTGGGAATATGACTATTAAGAGTCACCACACTTTTATACAAATGCATATAACACATATAACATTTACAGACTCTTATCATTTCTCATATATATATATATATATACTTTTCATAACCAGTTTCATTTCTTATCATCTTCCATATACTTTTCATGTAATCTTGTACTTTTACTTCTTGTTCTTGTAACTGTATACTATCATCGCATACTTGATGCTATGCTTCTCATATCGTAATAAATTAGTAATCTCTACACTTCCTTTGCGTATACACATGCATTTTAACTTTTTATGTTTCGTATGCATAAACCTTAGAAGTGAATCTGAGGAAACCATGAGGGCCGAAGGCGCTATATACTCACATGCAACAGTGGTCCATAAGGGCCGGAGCGCTATATTCAACTGTGTAAGCAGGTGGTCCATGAGAGGCAGATGCCAATATGTATACCAGAAGGTATCATCCTTGTTTGAGACGGTGACTATCCATGAGGGCCGGAGCGCTATGGTGACCACTTTCGGGGCCCACCCAGTGATCAGGGATCATGTCGTCGACTAAGCAAGTAGAAATATCGAGCACTGTATCTTTGCGAGACTTATTTTCCCTAATAGGCATGCCCATCTATCCTCTACCGGGTTAGCCAGAACCCGATCAATATGTATTTTATGTTGATATATGTTCATATTCCCAGGAATAATTATTGTCATTCGATCATATGAAGTCTCTCTAATCGATTATTCATATCTACATTTTTCATACTTCATTATATGCATAAATAACTATGCTTACCTTTGTATGCCTGGAGCTATTTTATGAATTCATAATGAGGCGTTCATAATACAAATAACTATAGTTTTTGTACTACCTACTGTTTTCCGTGTTTTCTGGAACTAATATGAGTTCAATCTTATCAAGCTATCTATTGATGAATTCTTGACTCAATGGGCTTTCCATAGAGTCAAGAACACCAAATCGGAGTTCAACGAAGGAATTATGACCTTAGAAGTTGGAGGGTCATGGGCGGTCGATCTTGACGAGTGACCTGAGTGACGAGCTGCACTGAAGTGACGAGCTCAGTCTAACACCTCAGCCCTGACATCTAATATCTTCTTCAGGCATATGGATGGATTCTTGACTCAATGGGCTTTCAGACCAGAACACCACAATCGGAGTTCGGGCCGAAGGAGATATGACCAGAGTTGGAGGTAATGTTCGGTCGATCTTGACGAGCTGACTGGTGACGAGCTGCACTGAAGTGACGAGCTCGTCGACACCTTGGTCCTGACATCTAATAATCTCCTCAGGCATATGGATGGATTCTTGACTCAATGGGCTTTCCATAGAGTCCAAGAACGCAAATCGGAGTTCAAGCGAAGGAGATATGACCTTAGAAGTTAGGGTCATGCGCGATCGGTCTTGGTGGGCTCTTAGGGATCTGACGACCTCTCGAGGATCGACGACCCCCTACAGTCACCGGCGGCCTCTCACAGGACCTGACGACCTCTACAGGACGACCTCTTCAGGACTGACGACCACTACGGTGCGACGACCTCTGAGACGACCTCTTGAGGACTGACGACCTGCGGTGCTGGCCCGACCTCCTGAGACGACCTCCCATGGGCGACTCGCACCCATTTGGTTGTTCAAATTAAAAGACCATAACTTGGTCTACCGGAGTCCGAATTAAGAAATTCAAAATCCTAACATCAATTTCATTGATGTGGCTACAATTTCCAAGAAGGAATTACTTCCAAATTCTCTTTATTTCTGGTTCAAAAACTCGTTCTAAGGTCTGGCAACTGTATATGATCAAAAATAGGGAATTTTCTTGGTTCAACTTGCAACTAGACCCTTCCTAAAGCACATATCTAGGATCCTTAGAGCTCTTCTCAACTTAATCCTAACAAGAAATGAGATTGGGAGTTTCCAAACCCAAGACATGTATATTCATACAAATATTCCACGAGTTCCATACAACCCCAGACATGTCGTACCCATACTCGGAATTCCATACACCTTAATCTTCTTCTTCTTCTTATTCTTCTTTTCTTAACCCCGTGTTGCTCTCCTTTTTCTCCAAGACGAAATAGATATTTCTTTTGATGCTTTATCATATGTTGATCTTATCCCTTTTTATTTTACTTTGGTCGCAACTCTTATAATATTTACAAATGAATTTATAATATTTTTCACTGATAGCCTCAAATCTTCTTTATTATTTGTAATTTAACTTATGCGTATTCACACTTTGTTTTTTATCTTTTATTTTATTAGAATAAATATACCTTTACGTTTATTATACCCAAAACATGTTATAAAATTGTTAGGGTATAATTTGGGGTGTTACACATCGCCTTTCCCGTCCGGGCGGATCTAATAACTCAGCAAGTACTGTTCTCGGTGGTAGAGGACTTAGGGCCATATAATGCCATCTTAGGCCGGGCCTGGCTACACGCCATGAAAGCGGTACCCTCCCAGTACCATGAACTGTCGGCTACCCTAGCTGTGTTCGGGCCGATCGACATGAGGAAGCGGTTAAGCGCGCGACAATGCTATTAGCTCTCAATTCAGGGACGTGAATAAGGGGAATGCTCCAGTGTGCCATCCCTTGAGGGTCAACCTCAGCAATAGCAATCATAGTCATCCGTCCGGCCCACCTTGGAGGACAGAGAGTCGCTAGCAATTGATCCCTTGGAAACCACACCCCTTGACGGGCCGGACAAATGCATCTATGTTAATACCCTCTTGTCCGAGGAGGAGAAGGCCCAATTATACTGTGTGCTACAGTTGAACACTGATGTATTTGCTTGGACTCATTCATATATGACCGGAATAAGCCTCACATGCCTCACACAGACTAAACGTAGCCCCATCCGCCAAGCCAGTCAGACAAAAAGTGAGGCGCTTTCACCCATATCGCCCTTGGTAATCCAATAGAAGTCGATAATCTTCTGCCCGAGCAGTTTATCGAGCGGTTAAATACCACCAGGCGGATTTGGCGACGTGGTGGTTGTCCCAAAGAAAGGGAACAAATGGAAGTATGTGTGGATTACGGACCTCGACGATGCACAATCCAAAGACATCTTCCCTCGCCCGGCATAGGTCGGATTGTGGGCGGCCGACGGGACCCGCGGTATGGCACGCCTTCGGGATACCACGGGATCCCAGTACACCCCTCGGATGCGAAAAACATCTTTATCAACTCCCCATGGACTCTCTTTGTTACAATGTGATGCCTTTGACCCAAGAATCATGAGGCCACCTATCAGAGGTTGGTGACGAAGATGTTTCGGCAGATTTTCCGGTAGCGCCTGATGGAAGTCTATATTGATGATATCTTTGCGGTAAAAAATCAAGCAACGCTCGGATCCACGTTGCACATCTATGATTATTCGACGCTACTCAGAGAGTATGATATGGCTTGGACCCCTTAAAATGTGCAGCCGGGGTTGCAGAGCCGATTCCTTGGATTTATGGTAACGAAAGGGGAATAAAGGCTAATCTGCCTGGCTCAGGCCATCTTGCGTCCTGCGGCCCCAGCTCCAGGGGAATCCAGTGAGTGGTCGGTTGGCCGCTCTTAGGCGTTTTATTTCCCGGTTCACGGACCTTTTGAAACCCTTCTTCGCTACCCTGAGGGCAGCTAACCGGGCCGAATGGAATGAGGAATGCGACTGGGCATTCATGGCAATCAAGCAATATGACAGGCCCGATTCTTATGGCGGCCGGTGACACGCTACCTACACTGGTAGCCTCAGATATAGCCGGTAAAGCGCCATGCTGTTTAAAGAAGGTGGGCGAAGTTGAAGACTTGTGTTCTTTGTCGGCAAATCCTTAATGTGAGCCGAGGTATAGCCACCTCCCGGAAAGAATTTGTAGCCCTCCGGACGGCCGCCCAAAAACTCCGCCCATACTTCCAGGCTCATCCTGTTGTGGTACTAACTGATCTTCCGCCGAGGCTGGTCCACGGACACGATATTAATCAGGAGAATGTTGCATTGGGTAATGGAGTTAAGCGAGTATGGCATCCAGTATAAACCGAGACTTTCAAAGAATGAGCAAGTCTTGGTTGACTTCATTCTTAGGAAATCCAGTAACTAGACCTTTTTGCCTGGGTGAAGCGAGTGGTGGACACTCGAAGTAGATGGGACTTCTAGACAAGCTAGGGGTTGGCATTGGTGCAATTAACACCACATCGGGGAGAGGATTGAAACGACGATGCGGTTAGGCTTTAGCGCAACAATGAATCGAATCTGGTAATGATAGCGGACTGAGGCTCGCACTCGCCATGGGTGTGACAATCTTTTACGTCGGGCTGACTTGCGGCTAGTTGTCGGACGAGGTTAGCGAGTCGAGGTCGAGGGATCCCCGAATGGCAAAGTATGCTTCCCTAGTCAAGCATAAATCGAATACCCTCTCAGCCTGGAAAATTGAACATGTCCCCCGAGACTGTAATGAGAAGGCGATGCCTTAGCTGTCAGTGGCCTTCATTAGATAAGGGGCGTATTTCTCCCAAATCTTATCCCGACTAGAATCTCAATGTGCATGCCCAAGTAAACCAGATAGAGGAAGTTCCCCTGTCCTGGATGGACCCCATACGACTATACATAGCCACGGGGGAACTACCTAATGACAGGGACAAGGCCCATAAGGTTCGGATTCAATCGGCTAGATTCTCCATGATAGACGGAGCGGTTATCTGGCTTGATCCACACAGGCGGGTTCGTGCGATGTGTCTAACCCCGGTAGGCGGTATGTGTTGATGAATTGCATGAAGGCATATGCGGGAATCACCCGGGGGGAAGAACTCTAGCCCACCGGGCCCACACTCAGGGGTATTATTAGCCAACTATGAAGTCGGACGTTGCCGATTATGTTAAGAAATGTGACCCTTGCCAGCGAATGTCCCCTATCTTGAAATCACTGGTGCAAGACTTGGTCTCCATCTTTGCTTGAAGTGGCCGTTAAACCCGATGGGGGATTGATATGGTCGGTCAGCTTCCCTTTACCAATCAAAAGAAACTATTATTGGTCGCCATAGATTATTTCGATAAATGGATGAAATTTTGGCTTTCGTCGATCAAAGATAGAGAGATGTTACTCGGTTTATACGGAAAACGTGTCTAGGTTCGGCATCGAATGTCGTGTCCGGAATGCGGACGCCGGTTTGACAATTGAGTCTATCGGGACTTTTTCGGGGTAGATAAAAAATTTATATTCTACCCTCGGTATCCTCAGAAAGCGTGGCGAGAAGAAGCCTCGATAAGCGTTGTTGGCGCGCTTGAAAAAATTTGTTAGACTTAAGCTAAATGGAAATGGTGGGAACTCCTTGGGCACATAGAACTCTTGCCAGCCAGCCGGCATCTCCCTGTTTGCGCTCACCTACGGGATGGAAGCCGTTATCCCCACCAGTGGCTTGCCCGTCAGAACGGTATGCCTAAAATCAAAATGCGAATCAATAGCGAAGTTAGACATGAGTGATGAGCAGCGGGAAGCCGCAACAATCCGCATAACCTCCTACCAGCGTCGCTTAGCGAACTCTTATAACAGACGGGTTAAGCCTCGAGTGTTTCGGTAGGGCGTCGGTCTTGAGGAAGAAAGTTTTGAAATACTGAGACCCAGCTGCGGGAAGAATTCAACAATTTAGGAAGGACCTTATGTCGTGGCTTGTGACCGTCGCGAGTCCTACACTATAGATAAAATAGATGGAACCCCTGTACCTAGAATGTGGAATGCCATGCACCTGAGAAGGTATTATCAATAAAAGCATATCATTATTTTTGCCGACTCATATGTCTTCGCATATTTTCATTACTCTGAGGGTCTAACCTAAATCGGGATGGCGCGATAAAATGACCTATCCGTGACCTAGATAACGTCTAGTTGGTCAAATAAAAGCACGGATGGCCTTGATGGAATGATATCGACCCGGCATAGATAACATATAAATGGTCAAATCCCAAAGCAGGATGACGTGGTAAAATGACCTATCAGGCCTAGCTGGAATAGTTAGCGGTCAAATGCAAGCTCGGATGGCGCGGTCAAATGACCTATCAGGCTTGACCCTAAATAACGTCTAGGCTGGTCGAATGCAGAGCCGGATGGCGATCAAAATGACCTATTAGACTGACATAGATAACATCTAGGCGGTCGAATCTGCTTAGGATGGCGTAGTCAAATGACTTCTCCAGGCCCAACATAAATAACATCTAGGCTGGTCAAACCTACGAGAGGCCGGATGGGCGCGGTCAAATGACTTATCCATTTGACATAGATAACATCTAGGCCCGGTTAAATCAAAGTCCGGATAGCGCAGTCGAATGACTTTATCGGCCCAGCATAGATAACATCTAGCTAGTCGAATCTAAAATCCGGGATCTTGCGATAAAATGACCCTCCGGAATGACACAACGAGCGCCCATCGACTCCATGCAAAATCCATACAAATCGAGCGACGCCAACATCGAATATACATGGTATCCAAATAAAAAGTAATGAAGAAGCAAGGGATGTAAATTGTTTAATATAAAAAGACCTTTGACGTTCAAGTCTCTGGAGTCTCAAAACGGTCAAGTCTAATTAGTGGAGCATCCTTGACCCCTTAGATCCGGCCAATTTAGGGCCCATCGGAAGTCTCCTCCTCTTCGGCGGTGAAATTGTTTGCTCTCGGGCGTTCCACGCTAGAGTAGGCTGGATCTAGGATGGAGCCGACGGACAGGCGCTTAGGAAGCAACGAGGGTTAGCGAAACCTCTGGGTGCGGGACAAAGGATCGACATTCCATCTAGGATCGAGGGGTTGCTCCATATATATTGTGTAAAAACACGGCAACCATAGCCCATGTGAGCAGATGTCGCGAAACGCATCGAGATCGGCCTCCACGTCTCCTCTCTATCGACTAACGACCTTTTCGAAGAACGTGAAATCATCTTTTATAGTCCCGAGCTCCAAAATCAGGAAGGCTCGTCGTCAAGCGGTTGTTCTCTTCCTCCGCCTTCGATACGAAGCCTCTCATGAGGAGCCGATGCCTTGACGGCGTCACGCTCGGACTCGCTTGGGCGCTTTCATAACCGCTAAGGCACGTTGAACCGGGTAGCTTCGGACCATCACGTGCTCGGGGGATTGCGACCCCTTCAATCTCAACGGCCCATCTCCACGCCTCGTGGCGTGCCGCATCCCTCTCAGCCTCTGCCCGAGCGGCTCGCTGATGGGTTCATGGCCCCCCAGCTCCCGGGTGACGGCACGCCCGACTCGACCTTCTTTTGTAGGCACTCTGCATCTCACCATCGACCATTCTATTTGGACATATAGTCGTGACCGTTCTGGCATCCCTCGATCAGACTTTCGAACTCGTGATCTTGAAACTCGTGTTATTAGAATAGCGCGACGACTCTGAAACCCGTTAGAATGCGAGAAATCAAGTATTGGCGCTAATGTCACATAACGAAACTCGTTATCTTACCAGTTCAATCGATTGAACATAGTTATGGTTGCGGACTTCTATCCCATCATCGATAATCCGCTCGATGTCTTCCCTTACGGGTCCCTGCGAGGCATCTCACCCAGAGTAGTCCTCGCGGAGCCCATGCCCGGCGGCCTCTTGGCATTCGAGCATATGCGGATACAAATTGTTCAGGCGGTCGTTGCGGACTCACCGGAGTGGAAAGGCTCGGCGCATGATATGTAACCTCGTTCACCGGAAGCCGATACTTCCACTCTTGGAGACTCAGGCCCTGAGGAGAGCATAATGGTTGGTTATAATCCGTTCCGGCAATGTGGGCCTTAGCGGCCGGATCGCATAAGCCGACCTACTAGGTTGACCCTCGGTTCCGGTCGGCGGAAGGGATGCTGAAGCGCACTCGGAGCCGGATGCGCACCTCTTTTGATAAATGGGGGCGCCTCGCCCGGCTCCGTTTGATCTAGGGCTGGTCGAGGCCGGGGATGATAATGGCTTGCACCTCTGATCCTCCCTCAGCATCGGGCTAGGTCCTGCAGCCTGGGCAAGGGCGATGTCAGACTCACTATCGGAACTCAACCGTCGCTTCCTCTTGTGGGCGGCATAGCAGTGCAACGGCCCCAGATCATCACTCCTCCCGTTCCATCATAACTCCCGAATCAATTGGAAATCCTGGGTGTTAGGCACTAACTGGGGAGCAATCCTCCCCCTTGGACAGGTGCGTTCCGTCGTCAATTGCCCTGGTTGTGGATTCGTTATCACTCGGGGCGAGTCCAGACCACTTTACTCAGAGCAAAAACGGTCGTTCGGGACTGACTATACGGTTCTCCGGTGGGAGCAATTTGAGGCGGAACTAGAATCACTTACTAGGGGGTCGGCGAACCCGATGCGCTCCCCAGCACCACATTGCTGGAGCTTGATGCCTCCAGCTAACTGGGCTGCCGGAGGGCGGGCGTAGGTCGGCAATGACAAGTGCTCCTATTCCCGTTGTCAGAAGAAGCGGTCGGGGAATGACCGGGAGGGTGTAGGGGGCCGGGTTTCGCCTCACGGCATATATATTATCTTGAGTCAGGAGAACCTTGTAATGACGCTCCTGCTTGGAAATCTCTGATAGCCGGCAAATTTTCTTGAAGCTTGACTTCTCTACCCAGTTCACCAGCTTGCCTCGCCAAGCTTTCCCTACACGAGCAACCCAAGGTTAGTCCATCATCACATACTAAATATCCGGGAAAAGGCTATCAGGCCAGGTCTAACCCGACCATACACGGAAAAGATTGAGGCTTAGGTTGATATTAAGCGAGAAGCCGGGAGCAGGAGATTTCGTTCGGGTCCCTCACTAGCAACACTCCTTTAGCCTCTGTCTTAGGTGAGTCGGGGAGCCCATTAACAACTGAAGTCGGTGATTCAGAGCAGACATGAACATCGGCCACCACTGCCTATTCTTAAAAATAAATTATACCATTTCATTGATGAGAGTCGAGTTGATATAAGGTGGTTCAACAGCGGCACTGCATATACTAAAAATACCCTAGAATTTTATAATAAAATTATTATATATTAGAGATAATTGGACCAACAGGTACTTTTTAAGAATTGTTAGATGAATATTGATTAAGCCAATTATTGAATGCGGAGATAAACCCAGTGAAAAGCGAAAATATGGAAATTGGCAAATGGGGACTGAGATTCGATTGCGAATAAGTTTAGATGTCCTAGTGAAATTAGAAGAAACAAATGAGCAAAGGGAAAATATTAGGAGACTTAAATGAAGAATAATAGAAATAGAGGACCTAAATACAAAGAAATAAAAGAAAAAAATCAAGAATGGGCATGTGGCATGTAGGAAGGGAAGTTTCCTCCATTTTAAAGTATGATTAAGGGTGATCCATAAAGGAAAACAGAGAGAAAAGAGGAGAGATTTTGGGGTGAAACTCTCACTTCTCTCTAGATTTCCCAACGATCGGACCATAGGTCTCGTGAAGCAAGAGGAAGAAGTCTTCCTCGTGACAAGGCTGCAAGTAGAGGCCGGGAATCGAGGAGTTTCGATAAAGCTCAAGAGGTGGGTCCTCTGGTTTATTTTCTATCCTAAAGGTTGTGTGGTGGTTATCTTGCCTTAGGGAATGTTTGGTTGTATTTTAAACCATGAGGAAGAGTGCCACATTGTGGTAGTCTTGCGCTAATCGGACATAGAGATGATTTTTGGAACAAATTGAAGGGAATTTGGTAGTAAGTCCTTCTAGTAAATTGTAGCCACATCAATAGACTTGATGTTAGGCTTTTGAATTTCTCGGTCGGACCTCGCTGGGCCAAAGTTATGGTCCTTTGCGGGAATGCGTCTATGGGTCAGGGCCTCATGCAGCGAAGGTCGATAGACCTCATCACATTGAAATCAGCAGACCTCATGCAGCCGGTCAGCCGGGCCTCATCTGTGGAGGTCGTGAGCGCAAATCAGCGGAAGGTCGGCCAAACTTCTCGTTATGTAGGGAGTCGGCGAGACCCGGCCGGGTCGGCTCGTACGAGGTTGACTCGTATGACCTCGACTTCGGAAGGTCATGCTTCTTCGTCGAACTCCGTTTCGGGTGTTCTTGGACTCTATGGAAAGCCCATTGAGTCAAGAATACATTCATATTACTGAGGAGGATAGAATATGTCAGACTGAGGTGTCAGACAGAGTTTACCGAGGTCAGGTCAGGTCGGCTGGTCAGGGTAGCTGTTGGGTGTGACTACGTGTGACCTCCAACCGGAAGGTCATAACTTCTCGAGTCGAACTCCGTTTGGGTGTTTCTTAGATCTATGGAAGCCCATTGGGTGAGAATTCATTCATATTCCTGAGGAGGATAGAATATGTCAGACCGAGGTGTCAAACCAGTTTGAAGGTCACGTCGAGATTAAAGTCGATCGGTGACATTTGGGTGAAACTCGATATGACCTCCAACCGGAAAGGTCAGGGGGACTTTAGACTGTTGGAAACTCTATCATTATTGATCAAAATCATCTATATATATCATGTTGAAATTGAAACTCATATTAAACTCCGAAAATCAATCCTAACCAAAACTACTAGTACGCATGAATAATATTATTCTTTAATGGTTTTGGAATAGGGGCTAACGAGGAGGAAAAGACAAACTGAGATTGAGATTTCAAGGATTGGAATCAAAGTACAAAGATTTTTGGGTTTGTTCTACCGACTTCTATTCCTCGTTTCAAGTTTTTGCATGTTTGTTCTCTGGCTCTATTCTTATTTCAAGTTTTTTGGTAGTTTACCAAGTAAATATGAAATAAGTACATGAATTAGTATATGAATGAGTTTGTGAATGAGTATATGAAATGAGTACATAGATTGAGTATATCTTTGAAAAGAGCGATAGGAAAGTGAATATGGAATTGAAATGTGGTATTTGGCGAATGAGTGAATGATATACGGGAATAGATACTTTGACGGGATGCGCGTCGGCGTCAGATCGAGAAGGCTTCCAAAGTGTCCAATGTCCGCGGCGGGATACGTGTCGGCATCGTCCTTGATGGCGTGGCATTGAAGAAATGTCCCACTTGGCGGGATGCACTAATCGGCATCAGATCATGATGACGTATGACATTTAATTGATACCACGTAATAAGGTGCGCAAGCGGCATCCGTCGCGATGGGGGCGAAATGTTAAATGTGTAAGCACATTCACCAGAATGATAATAAGGCGGGATTCATTAAGCGGAATCCGTCGAGAAATGTGGAGTAAATAGTCAAGGTGAAGCCAACATTAGTAGTATAAATGGGATTTCTATGTATATGCTTAAATCTCATAAATTGAATTGTGAAATGGGTGTTGCGTGAAGTGTATGATGTGATTTGGTAAATGATTTAGAAATTGAAAGCATGCGAAAATAAATAGCATGAGTATATGTTGAATTAATAGGCATGGTTTAATGTTAAATGCATCTTGAAGAGCTACATTGAATATTGAAATAGAGAGCTGTATAAAACCACTAAGCATGAAAATACTTAGTGTATAGTTTTATCTGTCTGCGCGGGTTTCAGTGAGCAAGAAGGAGAGCAGATCGATGCGGCGCAAAGTCATAGAGAGAAGTCGGCGTATAAGTATATACTCCGTCATTTTGCATATCATCTCTTTTGAACAAGTGGTATTTTGTAAACAAAGGGTTAAACCACAGACCTTGATTTTTGTATATCATTTGAAAGGGCATAGAATGCCTTTATTTGTAAATATATATTTGTTAATGTTTATGGGCTGAATTGCTTTGAAATTTGTAAATGATTGTGGGCTCGCGTGAAACTGCTTCGCCCAGCTAAACCATTAATTAAGCGTTTAATAAGATAAATAAAAACATCGAGATGCATAGGACTCCGGTTCATCACAGCCATTCGGGTTGGTGAGGATTCGAATAAAGAGCTTTGAAAAAACTTAATAAAATGTAAAATAAAAAAGAATTAAACGGGGCGTCCTCGGGGTTCGGTTTGGACTACATGAATTGGAGTCGGGCGGGCTTGGGGTCGCCACACACTCGATCAAAATCACGAATGACATTCGGGTGGATAGAGGCAGAGGCGCTGGTGAAATGCAAAAACTGCTTGACTAGGGCCGGCATGGGGAAGCGTAGCCCGACTGCAAGGTGCTCCCGGGTAAAAAACACACCATTATGTTCTCCACCCAAGGTAGACTCGTCCGTCCTCTCCATTACTTAGGAGGTGATATTGTCGGGCACCTCGCAATAAGCCATTAGCTCCTCCATCGTCAAAGACGAGATGATGATGCTTGAAGAAGGCGTCACTCGAAGGCGCCCTCCAGGGCGACCACTTGTGGAAGTTTCTTCCTGACCCCTCACCATTCTACAAAGCAGATCAAATGGAGAGAGAAAACGAATATTAGACTCCCAGCCCTTATACCTGGTAGTACGAAGGCATACCACGGCACAGGCGAAGCACTTCGGGTTGAATAAATTTTAAACCATGTCTCACTCCTTCCGAGGGCCTCTTATAGTAGGAAACCCGGGTCATTCTGCAGTCTGACATTACTAGGGGGTGGCGATGGATTTTGAAATGAGATGCAGTGCTTACAGCAATGTACGAGACGAATGCAAGATTCGTCGGCCTATTTGCGCCGGATAGTCGTAGAGAGGAAACGAGATAAACCCCAGAAGCAACAAAGGGGAAAGAGTGCGACTTAATGATGCTATCTATATATGCGTGCCTAGGGCTGCGGTCACATTTAATGAACCGATGACTAAACGTCTATCCGAGGATTTCAACCATCATGACGGTTGGCTGCTCTGGGGCCTGGTAGACTAAGGTGGGCGAAGCACAGGGGCCCCTGCAGGCGATTAAGTAGGCCCTTTGCTGAAGATTTTATAATGTTCAACCGACCTCAATTAAGCAAAATGTCCGAATACGTCATACCTGAAATTGCAATAAGACATTGAGTAGTTTAAAAAGCTGATTTTATTAATTACAGAAAGGTGTTCGACATTACATAGCGATGCTTGTTGCTAAGCGATCATATTAACCTGACAAACTAATATTAGTAACAAAACACATCTGAAATAAAAACGAGCGAGGCATTAGTCATTTGGAACGAAAGTTCTTTGCGAGGCGAAAGAAGGAAGACGGGAGATGGGTGAAAGAAGGCTGGCTGAAGCAGGGAAGATGGAGATGGGGCTGCTGTAAAGGTTAAGAAAGAGGAAAATACGGAGATGGGGTTGGTGGAAGCTTGAGCGATCCCTGCAGGATTCAACAGGGGGTGTCCTCGGACTCCATTCAAGTTTTAAAACCGCAGACCCCAGAGCAATTAATTTCTGGCAAACCATACGGTCTCTAGCCAATCCATGCTTAGAAAGCGCGCTCAAATGATCGAACACAATCATCCTTCATCCCTCAATCCCCCAATTATGAGTCTTAGCAACATTCAATTATCCTTCTATGACGAAGGAACGTGGATAACCAGTAGAGACGACGACCTCCTCACCTTGGCAGCACCATAGCGACCTCTGACCTCGGGATTAACTTCAGCGACCATATGGCATCTAATGCGGTTCAAAAGTTAAAAAATTCACATTAAATCGAAACTAACATTGATGGTCTACTATTCCCCATGATATGGCGGTCAAGCTTGTTCCTTTTTCAACCGGGGATGATTACCCTCCCAGACGGGAAAAGGGGCATTATTGGAGTACCATTGGCGGGAACTGGTTCCTGTGTCGGCCTGGCAGGCCGTGGGACCGGGCCCTAAGGCAGTCGGCCCGAGGCGTCCGGGGCGACTCTCCCCGGGTACCTACAGAGCACCTGGCACCTCTCACCGGATGCCCCTTCGCGGATGCTTCTATCCGATCGTGACTATAGCGAGAGTACTTAGCCAATTTGTTCGCGATATAAGTAGATGTTCTCCCAATCGGTCGCCAGCCTCTAGCAGACAGGAGGCACTCCCAACGGTGGCCCATTCGGAAAGTAGTTACATAAAGAAGAATAAGTCATCCTTCGAAATGAGGCCACGCTTCCTATTTTTATGGGAAGAAATCGTCCACTCTCCATAGAAGGTGGATCCACGTTCTCCCTCCATAAAAGAGAAAAGAATCACGCAGATGAGGTATGACATTCTCGATTGAGATAACTGCAGTTCTAACGCTCAGTCTCCCACAAAAAGAGCTAACTTTGCCATCGGAGGGACGACGAAACACCACCGTCGTCTTCTTGTTTGTTTAACCGAGTTACTTATTAGATTGGTGACTGGTGAATGCCTAGATCCATTGACTACGAGAATTAGGAACTACTTTCTCCCATAACCATCTTTCCCAGGTCGGAACCACTTGGAGCCCTCCAGCATTGGCTTTTCAGCGAGGATCCCCCCACATTACCTAGCTCTCTATGGCCATGACTCCATGAGATTAAAACAATATTCGTCAGAAGCCATCCGAGTGTCCCATCATCCCACAGAGGTAGCAGAAGGTTCTCAATCTCTTGTACTTGAAGTGGATCATGGCCCATTCCCCATTTTCCAATCCGATCTTCCTTTCTTTTCAGTGGCGTGTTAACGTCAAGAAGCACCTGAATTCGCATATATGTTCTCCATAGGCCTAAGTTGTTATTTTCATCATATTCCATGAGCATTACCAATGTAGTTTCCTAGTTGTTCCCTATACGTGGCTATAAATCCGTTGGCAACATAGACCTATATCGGAAAGGGCACATGTTCGAGGTATCCGCGGGGTTATCTCCCAATTGGAGATGGTATAAGATGTTGGAGTGTTGACTCTAAGGTATTCAAATATAGTAAATTATTGGTTGAATTTTAGTTTTGAAACATGAAAAGTATACTAAAACAGTAACAAGTAAATGTGAAACAGTTATATAGAAGTGTTACGGAAAGATGAGGTGTGACATGGCGTACATGAGAAGTGTGACATGAAAGTGTTACCGCGTGAGTTTGATATATGAAAACTAGATACTAACGTTGAGCGGGCGTGATAGAACTTTAGGTAGATAAAGGCTAGTGTTTGACATTATGTTCTTAAGACAGTTTTCAATTAGTTTAATTACTTGTTGTGGTTCTGGTTTTGATATAAAAACAGTGACTTTTTTTTTTTGGTTTAATTTAAACTGTTACACCAAACAGTGACTTTTGATAAACCATACAAAAAACATTAAAGTAATTTCAAAACAGTAACATAGACTATTTATGGTTTATATAATTTCACGGCACATATTGTTTGAATGGTTGTAATCTTTGTTTTGCCGAAATGGATGCAAATGATATTATGTTCACTGTACTACAAATGTGTTATTACTGTGGTTTTATTTGTTCTACTCATGTGTCTCATGGGAGCTTGAGATTAACGGGAATGATTTCAAGAGATGGCAACATAAAATGTTGTTCTATCTCACTACGTTGAATCTTGCAAAGTTTCTTCGTGAGGATGCTCCTTTTTGTAGTGAGAATGACGCTGACTGCCAAGTTGTTGTTGCGGTGGATGCGTGGAAGCACTCTGATTTTCTTTACAAAAACTATATCCTCAATGGATTGGATAATACATTATATAATGTGTATAGTCCAATCAAGATGATAAAAAATTTTGTAAGGAATCCTTGGATAGAAAATACAAGACCGGAGGATCTTGGAATGAAGAAGTTTGTTGTGGCCGAAGTCCTTGATTATAAAATGGTGGATTCCAAGACTATCATAAGTCAAGTTGAGATCTTGAAGTGATCCTACATGGAAATTCATCTTGAAGTGGTGCTTAGTGAGATCTTTTTCAAGTGAACACTGATTATTGAAATTACTGATCAAATTGGAAGGACTTCAAAATGATTTGAGAAACAGCCTTGAGAACGAGAAGCGAAGATTTGATCGTGAGGATTGAGGGGATGAGAGGGAGGACAATAGAGTCTAAAGAAAGAGAAAATGAGCAATCATTCCATGGAATTGAGGCACATGTGATTGAAGAGGGACATAAACCAACAAGAAAAGGAGTATGTTGGTAACAAGGGGCCAAGGTGAGGTGATTCAAGAGGTTCAAAAGGCATTCTTCATTGAAGTGCAACAAACCTAGACGTTGTGCAAAAGGATTGTTGAAAGCAGTAAAGCATAGTGAACCCTGAGAGGAAGGTTGCTTGACGATATAGCAGAGTGGAAAAACTTTCTGAAAATGTTTCTAACATAAGTTTTTACATGTGGTATCAGAAGTCAACGGTGAAATCTTGCCCAGGAATGGTGGGTGGACCGCAGGGGCCACTAGACACATATGTTAGGATAAGAAGATGTTCTCTTCCATGTAGAAGCAATTAATGATGGAGAACAACTCTTTATGGGAAATTCCTCCACTTCCAAAGTTGAAGGCAAAGGAAATGTTATATTGAAGATGACTTTCGGGAAAGAGCTTACTCTCAATGATGTGTTGCATGTTCCAGAAATTCGAAAGAATCTTGTGTTTGGATCGTTGTTGAGTAAGAAGGGTTTTAGGTTGGTTTTTGAGTCCGACAAATTTGTACTCACTAAGAGTGGGGTTTATGTAGGCAAGGATATATGAGCAATAGGCTCTTTAAGATGAATGTAATGACTATTGTATCTGATTTTATGCATAAGAACACATCTTACCTTATATGTTGGAGTCCTCTAATATGTATGGTAGATTAGGACATGTTAATTTTGATGCTTTGCTTAAATTAATGAATTTAGAATTGTTGCCTAAATTTAAAATTGATGCAAATCATAAATGTGAGATATGTGTTGAATCAAATTAACTAGAGCATCATTTCATAATATTGAAAGAAATCTTGAACCTCTAGAAGTTAATTCATAGTGATACATGTGATTTGAAATATGTTCAAACTAGAGGTGGAAAGAAATACTTTGTGACTTTTATTGATGATTGCACAAGATATTGCTATGTATATTTGCTAAGGAGTAAAGATGAAGCATTAGAAAAATTTATGCATTATAAGAATGAGGTTGAAAATCAACTTGGTAGAAAGATTAAGGCAATAAGAAGTGATCAAGGTGGTGAATATGACGCATCATTCGATCAGTTTTGTCAAGAACATGGTATTATTCACCAAACTTCTGCACCTTATACACCTCAGCAAAATAGAATTGCTGAACGTAAAAATAGAACATTGGAAGAGATGATGAATGTCATGTTGATTAGTTCAAGATTACCTCAGAACTTGTGGGGGGAAGCTTTGCTTTTAGCAAATTATATTTTAAATAGATTACCCCACAAGAATTTAGACAAAACCACACATGAATTATGGAAAGGTTGGAGTCCTTCCTACAAATATTTAAAGGTGTGTGGGTGTTTGGCTAAGGTGATGGTTCCCTATTCCCAAAGGATTAAAATAGGACCTAAGGTGTGGTGTATATTTATTGGTTATGGAATAAGTAGTAGTGCATATCATTTTCTTGTTCACAAGTCAGAGATCACAGATATACATGTCAATACGATCATTGAATCAAGGGACGCTTCGTTCTTTGAAAATATATTTCCATATAACATAGTATGGTCAATTGATAATAATAAGGGTCTCGAGATACTATATCTAGAAGTGATCCAATGGAGGATGAACTGGGCGTAGTAAGACAAGGACTTCCCGTCTTTTGGGCTGATTTCTTAGCATTATGCATTGGAAAATGAGCCTCGGACATTCGAGGAGAAGGCGTGACTTCGCGGAAGCCGGATTACGGAAGAAGAGCATCAATAAGTGAAGTTGAATCCATCTTGTCAAATCATACATGGAAATTGGTTGACCTTCCTCCTGGTAATAAACCACTACAATGTAAGTGGATTTTCAAGAGGAAAATGAAAGCGGATGGTGCTATTGATAAATATAAGGCTAGGCTTGTAGTAAAGGATCTGAAAACGAAGGTCTTGATTATTTTGATACTTATTCCTGTAACTAGAATTACATTTATAAGGATGCTAATTGCTATAGCGTGTGTATAAACTTGAAATCATCAAATGGATGTAACTTGGCCTTCTTAAATGGAAATTTGGAAGAAGAAGTATATTTGGGAACAACGAAGGTTCATTTCGAGGACAAGAAGCGAAAGTATGTCATTATCAGTCACTCTATGGATTGAAGCAAGCACTAAGAAACAATGGCATCTTAAATTCGGCGAAGTCATGTTGTCGAATGGTTTCAAGATTAATAGTGCGATAAATGTATATGTGAAGCAAACTGAGTGCTTTGCCATTTATGTCTATATGTAGGCGATAATAAGCATAGGCATTGATGGTGGGAAGCTTGTTAAGAAAATCAAATGCTTGCTTGCAAGTAAATTTGAAATAAGAAAGATATAGGGGTATTTGATGTTATTTTTAGGGTTAAAATCCATAAAACATTTGGAGATTAGCTCTATCACAATCCCATTATATTGAAACGATTCTTGGAAAGTGCGAATCTAGATATTGTACAGTAAAGACTCTACGATAGATGTTAATTTACATCTTTCTAAAGTCTGAGTGAAAACAAAGCAAAATGGTATGCTATTATACTAAGTAGTTTAATAATAATATGAGCTTGTACTAAATGGGACATAGCTTGTGCGGTTATGAAGCTAAGTAAATTCTGATTAGTCGAATAAAAATCATTGGAAAGTTTATGGCGTTTATTGGGCTACTTAAAGCATACTCGAATTATGCTTTGCATTACGAATATCGACGGTACTTGAAGGATATTGTGATGCAAATTGAATATGAGCACTAAGGACACAAAATCAACAGTGGATATGTATTCACACTTGTTGAAGGCGGCCGGTGTCTTGGAAATCATCCAAACAAACTTGTATTGCTAGATCCATTATGGAATCAGAATTTGTTGCTTTGGATAGCTGCGTTGAAAATAAGTGACTTAGAAATTTCTTGGAAATATTCTAATTGGCCTAAACCGGTGCCAGTTGTATGTATACATTGTGATAGTCAGCGGCAATAGGAAGGCGAGGAATGTCATGTATAGCGGTGGAGTCTCGACACATGCGTCGGAACATGACCTGATAAGACAACTTCTTTCTAGTGGAATTATCACCATTGACTATGTGAAGTCAAAAGATAATATTGGATCCGTGACAAAAGGCCTAACTAAGAGATGGTTGTAAAAACATCAAGGGGAATGGGTTGAAGGCCTCTAAACAAGTCATCATAGCGGACACCCTACCTAGTTGATTGGAGATCCCAGGATCTAGGTTCAAAGGGACAACCGAATTATGCGTGATTCAGAAGAAGCACTAAGGAGATAATCTCTCCTACCTATTCCTATGATAAACTAGTCTTTGTAGAGATTATTAGGGTAGCTTCATATTTTAATGATTCTTATATCTTGGAAAATCCAGTGGGATATTGAGGATATTCTAATAGGAGTCACATGGGTGTGAAGGGTAAACACGTGAGGAATTTATAGAGGCTGGTGCTCTAAAGCACTCATGAAAACTAGGAGTTGTTGGGGCCAAAATGAACCTGTATGAATCCAATTGTGTTAGGAAAGAGATTGTGTGAAGTCTCGATCGGTTATCAAGCGGTGAATAGTTCGAGCAGTGTAGAGTCTTGTCAAATTTGTTTCTGAATTCGATAAAAACGAGTATTATATGTGAAGGTTAAGCAAAAAAGCTTTTAATGATTATGAAACTATATGTTCGAAATCACCTATGTGAGTGTGAAGTGAGGGTAAAACACGTGAGAATTGCAAGAAGTAGAATTATCTAACGCTCGTGAGACAGCGGTGTTCATAGCCCAACGAACACAACGGTGGAACCAATTTGTTCGGCAGTTGTGTGATTTCTGTGTCTAGGCTTACGAGGTCGATAGTTCAAGACATCAAGTCTGCTAATTGACGAAGTAAGCCCGATGGGTTTCACTAAGGAAAGTTCAAAGTCTCGGACTACTTATCCGTGCAACGTTTTATCAGCGGAATAATCGCGCTGCTTCTCATGCATACACGGGAATTATTGATATCAGAACTTTTCATTCACGTGGGGGATTGTTGGGACTTGGAATCCCTGAGCCCATAGTGAATGAAAGTGTTGTCCCATCGAATAGGAACAAGAAGGGAGATGGGTTTAAATGGTTGAGCCTCTCAGGCGGGTTTTGGGCCCCAAGGGGCACCCGGCACGTGTGGAAGGAAAGGACCTACACTAAGCTGGAGTGCGATTGTCCCGCGCCGTTGGAGTCCATCGTCGGCTGTTCGGTTCGGTTCGGTTCGAGGTCCACCCTACATTTTCAAAACGGGCTAGTTGTTTGGATTTTTTGAACAAACATGTCTGCTCGTGGAGACACCTCGTGGTATATTTATACTCCCGTTTTCCCCATTTTTTAATATAACAAAAATATTCTCCTCACTTCATCATCACTATCATTTTTTGTGCGATTGTTTTGCAAACAGGTTGAGTTCGTTAGGGTCCTCCGACTACATACCGCTTCGGAGAAACGAGATCCATTCTATCCTGGGAGACGATTGTCCACTATCCTCGGTACAAATTGAGGGGCCAAATCTGTTTTAAGAATGTTTGAGTGTTAACTCTAAGGTATTCAAATATAGTAAATTATTGGTTGAAATTTCAGTTTTGAAACATGCAAAGTATACTAAAACAATAACAAGTAAATGTGAAACAGTTATATAGAAGTGTTACACGGAAAAGATAAAGTGTGACATGGCGTACATGAGAGGTGTGACATGAAAGTGTTACACGTAACGGAGTTCGATATATGAAAACTAGATACCTTGGGTGCAAAAGCAGGAATTGTGATAGAACTTTAGGTAGATCAGGCTGATCTTTGACACTATGTCTTAAGACGGATTTTTGCTCTTGGGTGCTTATGGAATGCGAGTGTACGCCTCCGGGATACAATGATCTTCACACCGAGATAAGTAGCCTCCAATCTATCGTCGGCGAAGACAAACTATGTTGTTATTGCTCTCCAAATGCCTGCGCTTGTAAATGTCAAAAAAATAATGCACTAAAGGTTGCCTTAGTGCACTGTTTACTGAATGAAAATGACTGAAATTCGTTTGTTATCTTTCATAATGACAATGAACCTGAGTATTTATAGACCTTTTGGTGACTTTTCGGATAGTCACCGTCCTAAAGACACAACTCAAAATGAAAAGACACAATCAAAATGAAAGGACACAACTCAAACTGAAAGTCCAAACAACACATTTTCATGGGTCACTTAGGAGCCTATTTTCTCATTCATTTCTTACTCGATTTGAGCAAATGAATATACTACATTATTCTCCTCACTTAATAGAATATGAACCCACACAATATTGTTCAAGAAATAACAATGTGGTCCCACTTTAATTTAGGTTCAAAGTCAACGACAATAGTTTTTACACTTAAAAAAGCGTTTTGATCCAACATAAGTGAGTAGGTGTCCCATTGAAGACCAGGACTATATCAAGAACTACGCAAAGATTCACATTGTGGTAGAATTTGAATAGGTACGGGGCTTGATCCTTTGATGCAAATGCCCATTCACGGATGCCATACTTTGTATTATGGTGCTTCATTGCCCGCAGTTTACCATCTTATTACGTCGAGAAATCTTCTTACGAGACAAAGTTCTAGTCCCTCAGTGTCGTTCGTCGCCATTGAATGGCGAACTCTTCTTCTTCGTCATTTAGGGATAGTTGGGCGATGCGAATTTCTGTTGTCACACCAGAGTTGATCGAAGTCTGTCAGGAGAGGGCACCTGATTGAATAAAAAACCCTAACTCTCAACATAGAGAGGTCAGAGGAGGAACCCTAAACTCCCACTAGGAGAGAGAAACACGACTCTCACACGGAGAGAGAATTTCTTCTTCTTTTTTTTTTTAAATTTCAAATTATATATTATATCATGTTATTTTCATTTTGTAAGAAAAAAATTATATAACTGAACATTTATTTTTTTGTTATCATCTAGAATTTTTGTCATGTTTCCTATTCAAAATTTCATATTAATACATTAAATAATTGATGATGCTTTTCAGCGGATTTGGTTTGGGCGTATTGGTCGTTGGGTGGACTATGCTAGCTGGCGAAGGCACAGTTCGCGAGGAGCTCCGGGATCGTCGGGGTTGAAGTTGGTTCTTGCAATCTTCTATGAGCTCTGGGCGTGGCACTCCTCTGCAAAAACAATAAAGAAGGGGGGTCGGCGAGGGCTTCGTATGGCCACTCGATGCCTAAGTCGGGTTTCTTTAGAGAAAGCGACAGAGACGAATGTGTTGTGTATGTTTGCCTACCTTTCACTGATGGGGTGACTTGGTATTTATAGTATTTGTTTTCCAGTTCAGATGGTGGTTCAAGTTCTATCCCATTGAACGGGATATTTCTTTCTGTGCTCCCGGTGTCGGATTTGATACGGAAGAAGCGGTTTATTTAAATTATCTTCTTTCTCGTTGTTAGGATCCGAAACGTCATGGATGGCGTTATATCGTGAATTATCTTATTCGCTATTGGTGAGATTTAGTTGGATTTGGGATAATATATTATTGGAGATTATTATTTCCGTATCTATGGGATATGGCTTGATTTGCGAGGAACATGAACTCACTGACCACCCATAATCGACCTTTGGATCGAGCGGATTAGGCCTTCGATACGGGTGGCGTCAAAAGTCTGAATGCCCCGATAGGCGTGCCTAGTGGATTGGGCCCTCATCCTGGGCTGGCATCAAAAGGCCTGAATGCTTCAACGGGCATGCCTCTTCTTTGGGGTTTAGCGAGTGGGCCCTCTGAGGCCACCAAGCTCTATCGGTTGCCCCGGCCCTTGTGTATGCGATGTGTGTGTGAAGCGGGTAGCGTTTCGTATCGGATGCAATTTCCACGTGTCTGCTCGGGGCTGGGTTAGTTAAGGCTTGATCGTCGTCATACGTCTTGCGATAATGATGTCTTTGGTTTATTCGTCTTTCCCACTTCTTTTCAGTTTCTTTTGTTTTCTTTCGTGAGCCTCCTGTCTTGTGTGCTCTGATCTTGAAACCTCTTCTTCTTTTAACTTTTCTTGGCGTTTTTCTGAGATAGTTTCTTTCGTTTTATTCACAGGATGTAGTGTCCTTATCCACTTCAGTCTTTTGACTAATACAGAGCCCAGGATTGGGTTGGCCAAGTTTTGTTTTCATTATTTTCTTTCATCATGGGTCGGGTCGCTCTTCTTCTCTGCGTATTGGAGGTGACTCTTCATTGTGGATTACAGGCGGATGCGGCACCTCGACGTTGGCCGGGGTTGAACGAATACAGGCGCCCCTTTCCCTTGGGTGAGGTAAGGAGAAAGTAGACCTTATCAAATATTACGGAGGGTCAGTGCACAAATCGCCGTTAATGCTTTAGCTGTGGGGCCCTAGCAAGGTCGGTCTCTCACGGGGCCACCTTTGCTGGAAGTTATCGACCTCCTTTTGGCGTTCGAGCAGTTTGAGGCATTTGACCTCCTATGTGGTTTAGATCCCTAAGATGGTGTGCTTCTTTGAGTGGCGCAAAATGTGGGTCTTCGCTTTCCTTTGCATCCTTTCATGAAAGGGGTTTTGCAGCATTTCAATGTCTGTCCTTCTCAGCTCTCGCCCAATGGTTTGGGGTATTTTTAGTGAGCTTCCATTGGTTTCTTTGCAGGACAAGGGCTTGGTGTTCCCAGTATAGCTTTGTTCCTTTATCTTTTTAGCTCGAAGGAAACCTCTGAGGGCTTCCTCTATTTTTCTCGGCGCTCTGGCGCTCCTCTAGTGATTTCCGATCTTCCCTCTTCCCACAGGCTTTGGAAGGGACCTTCTATTTCTTCGTCGCGGTCGCGGTGGGGGAATATGACCCTCTTGACAAGGACGACAGCCTGGCGTTCCGGTTGCATGGACCACCCCCGAGAATCTTCGTAAGTGTTCGCTTTGTTTTTGGTATAACCTTTATAGGGTTATTTGGTATTTCTAATTACGCATTTGTTTACACATACCGCTACCGGGCGCTGAATCGATCTCGTGCAGAAGATCATGTCATAATGCTGGCGTTGGCTGAGTGTCCTCCTCGCTCCTATGCGGAGCTGATCAAGTTAGACATTCCCGGACCTTCGAGCTCGAGGTCGGCCCGCTCTACTGCTTTGAGGCCTTCGCCTCCTTCCACCATGAAAGTTTCTCCCATTGGGCCCCCTCCGCTAAGCCACTGGGGAGAACTGCGGCTCGGTTGGAGGCGTCTCGGAGCGGGGCGTGGCTTGAAAAACCTTGGACTGTTGAGAAGAATCGGTAGCTTTGGTCCAAGTTCGAGAGTGGGCGTCTTCGTCTTCTCCGTCATGTCAGCCAAGATGGCGTTGTGTCGCCTCAGGCTGACTCCCTACGATCTTGATTCGCGGCTTGGATTACGGGTCTGCGAAGGTAAAAAGGTCCTTAGGTGGAGCCGTTGAGCAGCGGTCGCCGGTCATGCCCATTGCATGCAGGTCGCGGCCGAGTGTTAGGTCACCTTCTCCGAGGCGGAGAGTGGGAGGAAAGATGGGAATCCAAAATTGGCGGAATGGGGACTCTTTTATACCAATCTGCAGAACTCACGGCGGCGCAGTCTCGTCCATTCTCAGGATTCGATCTCAAGAGATTGACCTTATTTGCAGGTTGATGGGCTTTATTTTATCCTCAGGGTCACTACTCAGTGAGTTCCCGTACAGCAATGGTGTAGATTCCATTTTGAGTTGAGTGTTGAACTTGCGTTGGATGTTGATTCTATGTTAGGTGTGCAGGTGACTACTCACTTGAAGGGTTTGGCCAAAAAGGCTAAACTAAACGAAAGTCATGCCAAAGCGGCCTGGGCTTAAAAGCGGGTGGCTTCCCTCACATCTGGCCCGAAATTTGGCTGGGGGTCGGGTGCAACGTGTAGTAGAGGAGGTGAGTGAGCTCAAATCGATTTGAAGCACACACCAGGTCGGCAAGTGCTCGGGCGGGTAAGGGAGAGATGAGGCCGAAGCGACCCGAGGAACAGCAGAAGGAGAGCTTCGGGAGGTTCGAGGATGAGTTGAGGGCTACACTGAGAAATGACTTGTTAAGAGTGAGACGGTTGTAGTCCTTGATATAGACCGGATGGTTGGGAATGAGCTTCTCATCCCAAGGCGGCTGCGGGGAGTCTAAGGAAGAAGCTGTGTGCGTCAAAGGCGACTGCGTGATAAGAGACGGCGCCTCTTGCGGACCCGGGGGCTCGTCGAGGCCTCAAGGAGGCTGAAGCTGGTGAGCCTTTGTGAGAATTAATGGGTGGGCGTGTGGGACCTCCATCAGCAAGTAACTCACAGTTTGCTCGGCGGGGATGAGGTTATAGGAAGGCGAGGTAGGGCTTGTACTGTGCTACGGGTGGCTTGCCTTTCAGAAGAATGTTGTTAATGTCTATTAGGCTGGTTTCAACGACCTTCCCGGTGACGAAGAGAATGGGGGTCCTCTGCTAATTGATACGGAGGAGCCCAGGGCACCTGCTAGGAGTCCTCCCATCTTCACCCTCTTGCTCCTCCTTCGGCCTTGATCGCCGGGCGTGTGTCGGCAGTAGATTTTTGTTTTACTTATTTTCTTTGGGCTGGGACCTGGACATATCATAGTATTTTCCTTAATAATCGATCTTTACTACTTTTGTCTCTATTTTTTTCCATTCTGTTGTTCTACATGAATTGTATTGATTTCTTGGCTATATCGTCACGAGGTTGGTAGCTACGTGTTGAGTTGAGAAGTTGAGCTCTTTGAAGCGGGTGCATTTGAAAGAGGCTTCATGAAGCATATGCTTGAAATTTGAAACCTTGGTTGTTGAGGCTGCGTGGCACGAGTAATTGTGGTCGGTCGTCAAGCTGGCTCTTTGGGCTCTGGCGAGCCTCGCGGGCTAAATAACTGTGCGTCGACTCTTAGGATGCATGACTGTGCGAGTGAGACGAACTTCGTCAAAGTGAGCTACTAGGCTACGGCGAAGACATGAGTGGCGATATAACTTTGGTGATCGACTCTTAGGTTGCATGACTGTCTCGAGAGTAGTTGAACTGTCAAAGTGAGCTCGCGGGCTTGGGCGTAGAGGCCTTGTTGGCGATATAGCATGGTGATCTGACTCTTAGAGTTGCATGACACATGCGAGTAGGCCGAACTCGTCCAGTGAGCTCTTGGGCTCGGCGGCGAGACAGCGGTGGCGATCTGGCTAAGGCGATGTAGGCTCTTGAGGCTGCGTGAAAACGTGCGGAGTGGTCGAACTCTTCCAAAGTGAGCTGCGGGCTCGGGGCGGCGGGCCTTGGTGGCGAATATAGCTGGCGATGCGACTCTTGGGTTGCGTGACTTGTGCGAGTGGTCGAACTTGTCAAGTTAGCTCTTGGGCTCGAGGCGCCGGGCCTTGGTGGCGATCTAGTGCAGTGATCGACTCTTAATTTGTGTGGCACGTGTGAAGTGGTCGAACTACGTCAAAGTGAGCTATTGGGCTCGGGCGGCCCGAGGCCTTGTTGGCGATATAGCTGAGCTGATCGACTCTTGAGGCTGCGTGGCTGTGCGAGTAGTCGAACTACGTCGAAGTGAGCTACTAGGCCGGACGGCGGGGCCTTGTTGGCGTGTAACTGGCGTCGACTCTTAGATTGCATGACTGTGCGAGTAAGGCGAACTACGTCAAAGTGAGCTACCCAGGCTCCGGCGGGCCTTGAGTGGCGATATAACCTAAGGCGTCGACTCTTGGGGTACGCGTGGCACGTGCGGTAGTTGAACTTCGTCGAAGTGAGCTCGCGCGGGCTCGGTATTGAGGCCTTGGTGGCGATCTAGCACGAGCGATCACGGCTCTTGATTGCGTGGCTTGTGCGGTAGTCGAACTTCGTCAAGTGAGCTCTTGCGGGCTCCGGTATTTGAGGCCTTGTTGGCGATATAACTGGTGTCGACTCTTAGGTTGCATGACTTTGTGCGAGTAGGCAGACTTCGTCGAAGTGAGCTCTTGGGCTCAGGGGCGAGGAGCCTTGGTGGCTATCTGCTGGCGATACGACTCTTAGGGCTGCGTGGCTTTGTGCGGTAGTCCAGGCTTCGTCGAAGTGAATCTTGGGCTCCGGTGCGAGGCCTTGTTGGCGATATAACTTTGAGCTGTCGACTCTTAGGTTGCATGACACGTGCGAGTAGACGAACTCGATCAAAGTGAGCTGTGGGCTCACGGCGGCGGGCCTTGGTGGCGATATAGCTGAGGTTGATCGACTCTTAGGTTGCATGACTGTCTGAGTAGTCGAACTCGTCAAAGTGAGACTGCGGGCTCGGACGGTGAGGCCCAGCAGTGACGATCTAGTCTGTGCGTCGACTCTTAAGTGCGTGGCTTTGTGCGAATGGTCGAACTCGTCAAGTGAGCTCTTGCGGGCTCATTTGGCTAGCTGGCGACACCTTTGGTGATCGACTCTTAGGTTGCATAATGACACGTGCGAGTAGGCGAACCTTCGTCAAAGTGAATGCGGGCCCCGGTATTGAAGACCTTGGTGGCGATATAGCACGAGCGTCGACTCTTAGGTTGCATGACTGTGCGAGTAGTCGAACTCGTCGAAGTGAGCCCTCTTGGGCTCCGGCGGAGCCTTGGTGGCGATATAGCTGAGCTAATCGGCTCTTAGGTTGCATGACTGTGTAGAGTAGGCGAACTCGTCAAAGTGAGCTGCTGGGCTCCGGTAGAGGCCTTGATGGCGATATAGCTGTTGATCGACTCTTAGGTTGCATGACACAATGCGAGTAGTCGAACTTCGTCAAAGTGAAATTTCTTGGGCTCCATTTGAGCCTTGTTGGCGATATAACTGGTGATTGACTCTTAAGTTGCATGACACGTGCGGAGTAGACGAACTCGTCAAAGTGAACTCTTGGGCTCGGTATTTGGGCATGGTGGCGATCTCTTTGGCGATTTGACTCTTGGCTGCGTGGCACGTGCGAGTAGTCGAACCATTCGAAGTGAGCTCTTGGGCTCCGGGCGAGGCCTTGTTGGCGATGTAACTTTGGTGATCGACTCTTGGCTGCGTGGCTGTGCGAAATGAGCCGAACTGTCCGAAATTGAATCGTTGCGTGCAACCATTCGAGCTCCGATTTTTCTTGGAAGGAGTGCGACTAATATCTTCGGTTATGGAGAATTTAAGCGATTCTTGGCAATTCCAGGAGTGCTTTAACCTTCTTATAAATGGCGGCTTCATTGCTATGGAGTTTATACTTTGGATGCTCTACCCCTTCTGGTGCATAATTGAGATTTGCGAGATGAAGCGTCGAAGCTTGATCGTCTTCGCCGGGGATCCGCCTGAAGATTCTGGTTCAGTTTTGTTGGACCTCTGCTTGTGGGAGTTGTGTTTTTCCCTAGTCTCCCCTTTATGGGAGTCATGTTCCTAACCGTGCTGGGAGATGTGTCGAGGAGAGGCGGTACATTTCTTGTGTCGCTTTCTCTGGCCTCTGTCTTCTTTCTCTTCCTCTCCTTCCTCTCTTTCTCCTTCTCACTTCATTCTCTTTTCCTTCATTTCTTCCTTTTTCTTCTTTCCTTTCGCTCAAACTCTTTCCATCCCTTTTTCTTCTTCTCTTCTTTTCTATCTCTCTACTCTTCTTCTCCTATTTTCCACCTTTCTTCCCTTCTTCCACTTATTTCCATCTCGTTTTCCTTTCCTCTTTTCTTCCTAAGGGCTTTTTTTTTTTTTTTTTTTTGCTTGTACTATGTATTTCCAAGATGTAAGGGATGACCTTCTTGATTGGAATAAAGAGAGACTTTTTCTTTTATATTCTATGAACTTTCTCGATACATTGCATGTAATTTTACGAGCATTATATATGCATTTGTCACGGGCGATCTAACAAAATAACTGATGGCAGCTATTCGTCATCACGAGAAAATTGATAATGCTTTATTTAAAATTACAAAAGCTAGAGGTTTCTTGATAAAAAACGTTTAAGGTGTTCGCATTCCAAGCATGATGTAGAATTTTTCCCTCCTCTGTATGGAGCTCGTAGTTGCACAGTCGTGTGCGGGGATACGATGTAAGGGCCGCAGTGGGGCCTAATTTTTCCATCTGTTTGGATTCTTCCTTCTTTGTGAAAAAACTAACCAGACTAGGTCACTCGGCATGTAGCTCCTAGGTTTGACCTTTTGGTTGTAATACCTCGACGTCTTCCTTTGGTAATCCTCCGTGTGCCTTAGAACCTGCTCACGTTTTTCATCTAGAAGGTCCAAATTTAAACGGAGAGCCTCGTCATTTGTGTTCAGTCCCACTAACTTCGATCTTTGGGGATTTAGGCCTCGGCGGGGGCTGCGCCCAGTGCCAAAGGCTAGGGCGAATGGGGTTTCCCAGGTTGCTGACTTCTGCGTTGTCCTGTAGGCCCATAGCACCTCGGAATTATTACTGCCCATTTGCGCTAAGATCTTTCCAATTTGGTCTTCAGTGCGGCCTTAAGGGTCCTAATGGTAACTTCGGCTTGACCATTAGACTGCGGATGTGCTGGGGACGAGTAATAATTCTTAATTCCAAGCTCGACACAAAAATCCCTGAACTTGGCGTTGTCAAATTGATTTCCGGTAATACGTCTGAGAGCTCAGCGGGATCACCGGCACTGCGTGATGGCTCGTAGCATGAAGTGCGTATCTTGTTTTGTAATTGTGGCCAAAGATTCGGCTGGCCCGCGGTCAATCATCTTTGCCCGCGATGATGAATTTACATTGGCCTTCCCTAGGAATGGTGTGTCGAACCTTGTTGGAAAGGCGGGCTTGTAATTGATGTCAGGGCTCGATGGAGCGTGAGGTCTTGGCATGCTCGCTTGAATCTTGTATTTCACGACCGGTCGAGTTCGCGTCTACAGTATTGTGGGCCCGGTAGTATCCTGTCTTAAGACCTTTCCTGCTAATGCCCAAGCTCCGATATGATTTATCAGCATATACCTTCGTGTACTTCCCTTAGCACGTATTCAGTGTCTTTTCCCATGATGCAATTAAGGATGGGTGTGAAGAAACCTCGCTTGTATAGGCTTCCCTTATGATTAGTGACACAGGCGACCTCATCACGATTTTGGCTGCTTCTTTCGGGTCGTCGGGTGGGCGTCGAAGTCTGTATTATGTAATCCCAGTAGGGTCCGTCAGTCGGATCGGATCGATTTGGGCAACTTCCACGTCACGGTCTATGAAGGCTGCGCAAGGTATTCGGCAGTGTTGAAGCTGAGATGTTCTGTGAGATTTGTCGCTAGTTTTGCTAAGGCATTGGCTCGAGTTCTGCACTCTGGGGATATGTTTGACTGAACGGCCACGAACTTTGATAAATCGTACCTTTTTGAGGTATAGGATCATTCTTCCGCTTTTGGCCTCGTAGGTATCCTTTATTTGTCTTACTACCAGTTGGGAGTCGCTGCAGACCTCAAGCTGGTCAACTTCTAGTGAATGGGCGAGGTTGAGGCTCTTATGGCTGACCTCATGTCGACCGCTCGTTGTTGGAGGCTTGGAATCCAAATCTGAGTGCATATTCAATGTCTATTCCTTCTGGGGAGGTCAGGATTAAGTCGGCTCCTCTTCCTTGTGCGTTTGTGGCCCCGTCTACAGAAAGTTTCCAGATGGGTAGGTCAATCGGTGCTCGGGTGTTCTCGGTAGGCTCTGGCGAGAATTGAATTCAGCAATCTGCTAACACTTGCCCTTTTATTGCGGTTTTTGGCTTATATCTGATATCGAACTCGCTTAGCTCTATGGCCCACTTCATCAACCTTCACGGGTCTACGGTTTTATGTAACACTTGCTTCATCGGATATTGTTGAGACTTCTATGGTATGAGCTGGAAATGGGGAGGAGCTTAGAACATTTGCTAGTCTTCAGATTAATTTCTCCATCCTCGGGCTCTCTGCGCTCCTCTTTCGAGCACGACACCAATAATCGCAAGTCTTTTCGGTCTCTGTCTCTGGCTTCGAGGGCCCGGTCGAAGTCGATACCCGGTAAGTATAAGAGTGAGGGCTCCCTACTCGATGGACTTGCGAGTGGGGGGAACTTAAATATGTTTCAATCTTGAGAGCGCTTCTTCACGCCGTATCCCATTGAGCCTTCTTCAAACTTAGAAGAAGGTGACATTTATCACCCAACCTAGATGCGAATCGGCTTAAAGCAGCAATCCTTCCTGTCAAACGTTGGACCTCCTTTGTACCTGAGGGCGACGGCATGTCGAGTACTGCCTTTATTTTGTGCAGTTTGCCTCGATTCTGGTGGTTGACTATGAAACCTAGGAACTTTCATTTGCGATACTCAGAAGGCACACTTAGTACGGATTCGGGTTTCATGTTGTACTTCCTCGGGATCACGGAATGCCTCGGACCGGATGAGCTATGTGGGCTCAAAGCGATGGTGGATTTTACTAGCATGTCATCTATGTACACCTCCATGGTTGTTCCTATCTGCTTCTAAAACATCCTATTTACCAGCCTTTGGTAGGTAGCTCCTGCGTTCTTGAGTCCAAAAGGCATCACCGCGATGCTTGATGGGTTCCACGCCCCGAGTGACGAGCGAGGTCTTTCTTGGTCATACGGGTCCGTCTTGTCGATTGTAGTGGAGAAGGCATCCATAAAACTGAGGAGTTCATGGCCATCAGTGGCATCTACGATGAGATCAATTCGCGGTAGAGGGAAACTGTCTTTTGGGCATGCTCTATTGATATCGGTGAAGTCGTGCAAAATTAGCCACTTGCGTTTGCTTTTTGGCGAATGCGGCGTTGGCTAACCATTCGGGATATTCCTCTCGATTGCTCCTGCTTGGAGGAGTTTGCCCGACCTCCTCGTTGATGCTTTTTTGCTGTCGGCGTGGCTCCTCCTCTTTTGTTTCTTGGTTTGAAAGAGCGGATGACGTTCGGCTATGGTGAGTGCGTAGGGTCAATTCCTCCCATGTGCGCACAGCACCACGCAAAGACATCTTTGTTCTATCTCAAAAATTGGGTGAGAGGGTCTTTGAGATCTTCCACTAGCTGGGAGCCGATGTAGGCGAGGTGTTCAGGGTCATCATCAAGCGTCGGGCTCCGTAACCAGGGCTCAGGTCGGGTAAATATTTCGTCGCGCATTTCGAGCTCATCCAGGGATATGTTATCGACCGTTTTTTGCTTCATGGATGCTGAGTAGCATTCCCCGGCCACTCGTTGGTCTCCTCGAACCATTCTTTGATAAAACTACGGTGAAACTTGATCATCATGTGGTAAGCGGAAAGAATGGCTTTTATTGCATTAAGAGAGGGTTTGCCTAACAACATATTATAAGCAAATGGGGCGTCTACAACTAGGAATCTCGCTGTCGTCATAGCCTGGCATGGGGGATCTCCCAAGGTGAGTACTAATTGTATTGAGCCCAAGGGTAATACCTTTTCTCCGGAGAATCCTCGCAGATGGGTGTGACGGGTTCCATTCTCTCACTCAATGCCCATCACGGACATTTTGTTGGCCACAAATTGCTGAATACCGAGGGGTCGATCATGGGAGATGTTTGGCATCCCTCCCAGGTCGAGTCAGAAGTTATGGATGTGCAGCCAGGGAGTGGTTTGGACAAGCTTGTACTTGACTACCTCTGTTGACTGATCTTTGCGCAAATGGGCCTTCACGGTTGGTACCAGGATTCCCCTCCCTTTGCAAATCCTCCCGGAGTATCCGTGGTTTCTCTGAAACATTGGTGTGAGGTTGTTTACTTTGTCGGTGGTGGTGGTGGGCTGCGGCGGAGGCAGTTACGAGCGATTACGAGGCTGATTTTCAAAGGCTATGAATCGTCATAGATACCCGCGCCAAATTAAATACTCTATTTCCTTCTTAAGATGTATGCAGTCATCCGTGCGGTGCCCGTAATCCTTGTGGAACTTGTAATATCTGGTGTTGTCTCTTGTGGCGGGGTCTGACTTCATTTGAGTTGGCCACCTCTCGGGAGCGTGGGTTTCTTGCCATACGAGGACTGCGATATTGAAGAATTTATTGGGGGTGAAGTATTTGAGGTGAATGCTGATCGTCGTCTTTCGAGTTGCGATGGGCCTAGACGATCTCTGAGGTTCCCACGCCTTTTCAGGGACCGTTCTCCATCTTTCTTTGGAGACCTTTCTTGGTCGTTTTGTCTTTTAGGACTCAGTCACTCATCATTTTTGTCTATCAGCTTTTTCTTTATGGGTGGAAGAGTTCTCTTTCTTAGATATGAGCTTCCTCGCCATTAATGTACTAAAGCTTTTGCGACGCCGGCCATGCTTGCTTGGGGATTTTGAATGGAAACATCAAGTCTTTCGGTAGTATTCTAATCCCGGCAATGAATACGTGATCGCGAACTTTAAATCGGTATCTACCTTTAGAGACTACACGTGAATCTTTGAACATAGGACCTCGGGCTCTCTTCTTGAGCTCACGCTTGATGAGTCGATAGATGGTAACTTGGCTTCACGTATTCGGCTCCAATGAAGTGGGAGACAAAGCGCAATGGATAAGCTCTGAATGAGGGAAATTGATGAGAGTGGGGCTGTTGAACGAGTCGGGCCTTTTTAGTGTGATAAGCGAAAGCTGCATTGCCGCGAGATCTTAGTACCCATGCGGCTCCATTGGTTTTGTAAGTGTTGAGATGATCGATAGGATCTCGACACCATCGAATACTTCCACTTGTGGCATCGAATTTTGTTGGAAGAGGAAGTAAAGCACCTCGGTATGAAGGTGACTGGTTGTTGTACAAAATTGTCCGTAGTGTCGGGGCCGTCTCTTACCCACTTCCTTCACCGCAATTTGAGCTCTTCTTTGGAGGCTCTTGGTTTTGCTCCCATGGTTGCTCTCTGCTCCTTGTTGAGGTGGAGTAGTTCTTCGTTCTGGGCAGCCCCTCAGTGTTGCTTCGTTGCCCTCCTCTCCGGGGGCCAATTGTGGTCCGTGCCCTCGGGCTCGACTAGACTAAATGTTTGACACCTTGGGGGAATGTCGAGATTGTGTTGCCCTTCATGAGGAGGAGAGTTGTGACCTTCCTGTGCTTGTCGTGTCTCCCGTGGGCGTTGTATTTGCTTGGTGGTTGCTCCCAACTCTCTATGTCGAGGGCGTTAGTTGGTGGTGGGCGCCTACCTCATTAGTGTTAACTGCGTCGCTGCGTGCGGTGGTACGTTGTTGGCGTCACGGCGGATCTGCATCAGCGGTGGATTGACGTGGCTCACCTTTGTTTTACGGGTTGATACCGCCGATGCGAGAAATCGGTCTTTATTTATCAAAGAAGGCCCATCGTTCCCACGAGCGGTATGATTGATGATTCTTTCAGCCGGTTGGTGGAGCGTATTGGGGTCGTTGGGCGGACACGGGCTATTGGCGGGCTTGTCGCGAGCTCACGAGATAAATCGGTACGAAGTTGGATTTGGCTGCGATGGCGTGCGCATGCTAAGGCGTGGCACTCCTCTGAAAACAATAAGAGGGGTCGGGCCGCGGTGGCGCTCAGATCTTTAAGTCGGTTTAACTACGAGAGAGAAAGAGCTGTTTAGAGAGGCGAATGTGTTGCGTATGTTTGCCTCGCTTTTCGGCTGATGGTGAGCACAGGTATTTATAGTATTTGTTTTCCCAGTTAGATGGTGGTTAGGATTCTATCCCATCGGACGGGATATTTCTTGCTATTATCGGTATCGGATTTGATATGGAAAGAGCAGTTTATTTAGAATTATCCTTCTTTCTCGTTGATGGGATCCGGCTTGATCCGCGGGGATGAGTTGTTATCGTGGAATTATCTTTATTTCGCTATTGGTGAGATTTAGTTGGATTTACTTGAGGATAATATATTATTAGGGTTATTATTTCCCACTTATCTATGGGATATAGGCGATTTGCGAACATGGGCTTTCTTGACCACCCATAATCGACCTTTGGATCGAGCGGATTAAGGCGGCCTTCGATGCAGAATTTGGCGTCAAAGGCACGAATGCTTCAACGGGCATACCTGCTTCTTTGGGGTTTAAGCGAGTGGGCTATGACCTTATTTTAATCCTGCCCAGTTTTAAGACATTATAAATAGATTTTAATTATATTATCGACTAACTAGCTTCGATTTGATCAACCTAAATATATCTCAAGTCTAACGACTCATTACGTTGATAATAGGAATCAACATCATCTCTATATATTTTATACATCGACTAAAGTTTATCTTGAATTAAAGAATATATTGGAAAAGCCCTAACTTTCCAAAAAAATTATGTTTTTCTCTAATTGAGAAAAGAATTGTATATATCCCTTTCTGGTTACAAACGTATCAATTTATATTACTACTAGATGCATATGTTTCCTCTGATTGGTCCCCGATCCACTATGGTAATAAGAAAGTCGTGAGTCTTGGTGTAATGGAGAGTCGTAGCGAGAATTCGTAATAATCTACGTCACTCCAGCAATCCTCATCTAACTAAGGTTATGTCCTTAAATGATCGATCTGCATAGCTTTATCGTATGTTGGGCATTGGGTGATGAGCTAGTTGATTTAGATCCTCAGGCGATGCACGACATACTTGAGGCAATGCGGGAGTAGTGTGGTCTAACACGCCTTCATGAAGATGCGGATGTGTGAATAACGGGTGTTGAGCTTGATGCCTAGGGCTCGGGCTCATGGCCATTCGAACTTTTTCAGCAATGCATGTGGGATTAGACTTATCCCATTCCATATAGAATTTATGATTTTATTTTCAACAAATTATGGCAAGATCCAACTTTGACAAAACCTTCACCAATATATATGCTACAAGGTTATTTTCTTTTCAACTTGAGTGCACAACAATGAATTATGCATGCTCATTAGCCATTTATACAAAGACAAAAATTACAGTTTCAAGAACCATTTACATCTCAGCATCTCTTATTTGGCCATAGCTGAAGAGTGCCGCTGTACTCCATTCCATTCGCTGAGCTTAACTAATGGTGATAATGCTGGTGAATGATCTCATATTTTAGGGTATTGAAGGCGAGGAAGAACTGCTCGGATCCATTGTCGTCGGTTTCCATGCGTAAATCAATAGCCCCACCAGAAGGATAACAGCACCTGTCACAAAGCCTGGTGGTAGAGAAGATGCAACACCAAGATATGGAAGGGGCAGCGTGAACATGTACACAGAAATTGGCACTGTCATAGAAGAAAGAATGATATCAACACACAATATCATGAACTCCATTAAGCAGTAGACTAACAAATGAAACCTTATGGATTTGTTTTCTTGGGGCTAATAATTCAGTTATACTATGATTGGTAAGCATATGTAATTAGAAACAACATTGACAATGGAAAATGATCGGATTAGGCTACTTACATTAGACACTAAAGGTAAAATTATGAAGTCCGTATTTCCATCTCCAGCATATTGCTTGGACTAGAAGATTTCATGCTTGCCCTCTTATGTATCAGGTACTAGGTTATAAATACATTCAAGCAAATCAAGGATAGGTTTTTAAGTGTTACTAATTAGTAAGATGGTGGAAGATGCCAAAAAGGTTTGGTTAAGTACACTGAGTATTAGAACATGAACTTAGATTTAAGTTGCCCTCTCAGGTTGTTCTAATTATGATTAGATGTTCTTTCTAGTATTTTCCTTGATATGCAATCCATTCAACCAAAATTTCCCGAATATCTTTGATTGGGTTAATATTTGAGCAACTTTGTCCATGCTCTTACTAAGCTAAGAAAGTTTCACTCGTCTCAGCATACCTTCTTTTATTACACACTATTCTATGAAGAAAAAGTGTCATCCTTTATTTATTTTTCCTTTTTTTTCTATTTTTCTACTGTTAGCAACATATTCACATAAATATTAAGTGAAGAGAAAAAGGTACAAAAGTGAATGAGTTAGGAAGAGAAGCACTGAAAGAGAAGAGAGAATAACAAGCAATAAAGATAACAATAACACACCTATAGTGAGGCATTGAGGTTAGGGGGGGAAGAAATGAATCTATACATAAGCCCTCATGGAGAAGGTGTCCGTCCACAAAAGAAAGAAAAAAAAATACTAATCATGTAGAGTTGAGCATTGTCCAGGCCTTTACAGCTGAGTATGGCTCATAACTAGAAAAATTTAGGCTGGCTCCTTAAATACTCCATTACAAACAGGTAGTTGGAGCACGTCATTCATATGTTTGTAATTGACTTGTTCTCTTTTTTCAATCCTCAGAAAAAACTAATACAGAATATTGGTAGCATGATTGGATCAGCTCAATATATTTGCACTAGCCAGGCCTTGAAGATCATGGCAGAGACAACGAACCCAGATGCCTCCAGTAGAGTGGTTTCGATTTTACATCTGAGAATGGCCAAAATCCCAAGTTGTGTTACTGTTCTGATGCATAGATTGGATTGCAAATGAGCATTGGGTTTGACCACTTATGAAGCCAGAGGTTCAGTCATCTGTCAGGTTGACAATTGGAGTACCCAATCTCATGAACCAACCAAACTGCATATATACGTGCATAAACTTGCTTGTTGAGCATCAAATCTTTGACTAGAGTTTTATTTCACACCTAGAAGGAACATCCTCCATGGCCAATAAGCCAAAACATTGGGATCCCTATTTATTCCATGGCTTGATTCTGTAGTTTTAGTGTATTCGTGTGCTAGCAATTTGGGGTCAAGATTCCCATTGCATTTCTCCAGCTCAATCACTTCAAATCCTCCCATAGACTCTAGTCATTCCAAATTGCCATGACTAAGATTGTTAGAGCATGGAAAGTGTGTTTGAGGCAATGGACGATATCAAACACCCGGTCAACCAAGTTTTGATCTTTTATCGTCTTGTTGAAGAGTGGGTGTTTTCTTTTTTCTTACCCTTTTTTGGATAAATGATTGTTGAAAATTGGAGTTGAAGCTTGAAAAGTGTCAAAAGTTGTATTTAGAATTTGAGGTGATGTTTGATTGATCAAACTAAAGTACCAGTTTTCTGACCCAGTTTTTCAGCCAAAGTCTGATTGATCCGAATTGGATAACATATATGAATTTTCATTTTTTTCTAAATGAATCTCAGTTGTTTGATGGGTTCAAGCCCTACTATATAACCTCATTCCCATATAAGGGGTACATGACTGTGAGAGCTAGGTGGCCTCCAAGTTCCTTAGTTATTTTTGTAGGCATTTGGTTACAAAGAAAATTTTATGGGTTTTGGGCTGAAAATAATTGTTTTGGGTGAGAAAAATTCTTTCAAAATGGGTTGATTCAATTTTTATTTCTACTCCCATAACCATCATATTTGGGATAAAAATCAAGTGTTTTATTTTGTAGAATCGAGAAAGGGAGATTAAGCTTAATGTGGACACCAGGTATGCTTTGGAAGAAGTGGCTTAGCTAAAGTTTGAAAGTTCTAGGAAAGTGGTCCAGGAGACGATAAAAGGCTTGGGTTGGGTAAGCCCATGTACTTAGTTAATATTCTTCATGTTGGATAACTTTGATTGCTTGATGCCCAAGGTTTTATCTCTTTGAAGGTTTTCCATTTTAAAATTTTGGTATCAATGTCCTTTTATCTCTTATTCCTTTTGATTAGTTTAGATTAACTTATGAAAATTTCATAGATTTCATTATTTTATATGAGTTGACACTGGATCATTTAAGCTTCATAAGAAAATTAAATATTTTTGTTTTTGGTGTTAATGTAAATGAACATGAAAAATGGATCTAGGTTTGATTAAATGTCTTGCCTTTATCGGATCGAGAGTTTGACTCATTCACATTTGAATTGCATTGAGTATTTTGTTAGGGAGAATGTGGGTGCATCAGTACTGTTTTCACTTTTCTGATCAAAAAACAAAAATTACTGTTTTCACTTTGCTTGCTCATTAGCAGGATTGAAAAAAGAATATCAGAAAATTGAAAAATCAAGGGGTGCTTAACATTTATAAGGCACCATCTCAAATCTTTAAAATACCTATTCACCCCCAGCTAATACATATTTAAGATTCATATTCATGTAGGGTTGTTAACTTTCACATGGAGGTTGCAACAAAAACACAAATAGCATATATCACATACCTGAAAATGTGGATGCAAGGCAAGATACCACAGCAGAAGATATCTTGAGGAGATGCAACAATGATATGTTGAAGCCCATATTGACGACAACAAAGAGCAATGGCAATAGTGGTGCACCATCACATCCTGTAGCCAGCCAAAGATCCAAGTAATTAATTGATTATTTATAATAATAGCACAAATGTTACAAGACTAAAGTAGAATGATAAATTTCAAAACTAAGTGCATGTGGATACATTTCTATTTTATGTTTTCAAAATATATAGAGTCTTATACAAATGTAAAAATCTATGGAAAAATATGGTAACATACATTATGCACTATTTTTTTTTGAAATTTTGAAATTTAATTTTCTATCCTCAGATAAAAGTTTTTAAGGCCACAATCTAAATTTTTGCCCCTGTGCATTAAATTCTTATTATTTTGCCTAGAATTTCCATTTTCAAAAATAAAAAAGAAGTGTGTCCAATGCTACCTAAGCAACTTAATTAATACAAAGTTCAAGTCAAATATATTTTACCAAGTCCAATGTGGGAGTAATTCTATAAAGGCTTTTAGCTTAAAGTGCCTTTATCATAATATTTCTGACAAAAATGCTTTTATGAAGAATCCATTAATGGTCGGCTAGAGACATAAAATTTCACAATGCTTTTAGTAATGTGTTTATACAGACAAATGATGATTTTAGAAGAAGCACCAACCAAATGCTAGTCAGGATTACTTAAAATTATGAGAGAGTTAAAACATAAATAAGTTTGCACAAAAAGAGCTTTGAAGTGTTAGAGTACTCTTTTAACCCTCTAAAAATCACTCCCAAACAAACTCTTAATCTATATATAGAGTGCCAAATCCTCCTCAAAACATTTGACCCGGTTTCTTAAGCTTTTACCAGTACTAATTTGTCCAGTCTAAATCAAATGCCACAGCTACCAATGCCAATCCACCTCCAAATCTTAATCTGAATATTTTGAAGTTCCAAACCATTACTATCTCTATCTTAAAATTTTATGTCCTTGTAGACAGTAATTCTTTCTCATATCACTTTTGTAAGTAACTTGCCTTAACTGAAAATATTGATTAAGCATTTTGTTAAAAAGTATTGACTTAGAATTTAGATGTGTGATTCAAGTAATAAAGACATAAGCAACCCTTTTAGTTATATTGTTCAATTTCATGTAATAATGTATGTTCAAGTCATATGTACAGAAATATCGTTCATTCCTACAAACTTTTCATAAATCAATCCTCAATCTATTGTGTACTCATTATAGAAATAGACTTTCTATCTAGCATTGTTTAATTCCACACCTCAATTTTAAATCTCTCTCCTTACACTTTTATACATAAAACTAAATAATAGTCCCATGCTCCTAAGAAGGGGAAAGTAGAAATTTGTCTCTCATGACATTCTTAAATAAATTTTAAAAAGTTTCATATATTTATTAATTTTTATACATTATTTTGAATTTTAGTATGTTTGGACAAATGGAAAAGTTTAACTTACAACATGTTCCCTAACACTATGTTTCTCATACAAAAATCAATCTTTCTTCAACATGATGCATGAAACAGTACACTTTTACTAGAAACTAATATATTCACAGCTCACTCAGATTTCTCAACTGGTGCCACTTTAGGATGAGAATGATGTTGCTAGGGTTTTTCTTTTGCATCTAATATTGTTGTTCTCAATTGATTATTTCCTGGCCCCTTCTTAAAAAAGAATGAAAAGAGTCTCTCCACAAAATGCTCCAACGTGCTATTTCCTCAATCTTATCTTACATAATAAGAGAACAGTTATATATAAATACTTGACAAATTTAATCAAGATGGAGACTTAACATTGAATATTTCTCTTGAAGACTCTGAGAGATTTAAACTCACAGTTTTCACAAGGAAGCTTATTGTGAATGCAAATGGAATTCTTTTCTTTTTTTTCTTCTTCTCTCTGACTCTCAGTTACATAACCTGACAAGAACTGTCTTTTAATCTAACGATGGAGACTTCTAGTTTATCCATAAATTATGCACATAGATCTCAAGTCATTGAATTCTTAAATGACATTAAATAGCCATGTTTACTAATTAAATTGCTTTTAATTACTTTCCATCATGGACTTTGGCATGGATGAGACTTTGGGGTCATTCGAGATTTGTGGCCTGTTGGTGCAGGCTATGGTGTATGATATACAGTAAGACAAAACATATGATTGTAAACATAGAGCTATTGCGTGAAATAATACAAAATCATGTGCTGTGCATTCGTATTCCATCCTAATAAACCAGCAGAATACATTGTCATGATTTGAAACCTATATCTATATATGAGGGACAATTGACACTCATTTTGTTGCAGATCGTAAAAGTTCTGCCCTGTATTATTTTAGTAGATTTACTTATCCTCTAAAGGAAAATTCGCGGATCACCCCTGCCACAACCATGGAGGAAGCTTCTACAGACTGTCTATACAAGTGATATTCAATGGCGCTGCCCATCATTATTGCAGTATGAAGGTCATCACCACCAATTTTAAGAAGGCTGTAAAAATATTATGATTTCTTAAATACATCATTACAAGCACTAAGACTCAATCCTCTAATATCCAAACTGATGTCGATTTCTTCCTTTTAGGCTACTCACTCCTGAAAGACTTATATAATCCTCATTCAAAGCTGTTCATACCAGTTCTAGAAAAAAATTAATAAGTTTTATATCTGGTATAAAAGCATCCTCATTATGTGATGCGTATTTGCTACAACTGGGAGATTTTGTTGCGATCAGTTTGCTACAGCTGGGGAGATGCTTCTTTATAAATACTATAAGTGCATAACCATAAGCATGTGAGGACCTCAATTTGAGGTGCACATCTAAACATAGATTTCCACTTATGTTTATATAGAAACAAACACATGAATATGGATGCATGTTCAGGTGGGTGCAGGGATGTGCATGTAGATGTTTGTTTATGTGCACATGTGAAGTCATGCACAAATGTGTCCCTGTGCATATGGATGCAGGTATGGGCATATTGGCATTTCCATGCACATGTGCATGCTTGCGCACGTCTTTCTTGCTCACTAGGAGGATGTACAGAAAGGAAACAATTATGAATAAGCTTTAGCTCACCCACTAGACAAAGAGCCAATGTTCAGAAAGCAGGCCGCACCATCTTTAAGGTAGTTTGGCAGTTGACTAAATGGAACACCCCACTGCTTTGATAGGAAGGGCAGGAAGACATAAGAACAATGCCTACACAAACAGAAATACAAAAACTTCCAAATTTTATTTCAGGTTTGCAATAGACAACAATTTTGTAAACTACAGCCAAGATAAACAATAGAGTTTAAAACATTAACTCTCTGAAAGGAACTTACTTGGAAAGCAGATCCATAGGTATTCACAACAAACAGATCTAGTGAACCTCTCTGCAATATAATCATCAGATCATGTAGAGGGTAAAAAATCAGCAAATTTGACTGTGCAACTTCAACAAAGTGAAAGCAAGCCATATCATTTGGTCTAGACTATGCATGTTCAGTATAAGTGTACATCTTTGTGTCAGACAGTAAGCCAAACCAAAGCTATGCACTCATCACAAAATCCACGCAACACAGCATGCAAAAAATATAGCTGGAAGCTTGACTGTATGTACAAAAATAAAAAAATTGCAACAAAGCAGTAAGACTCAGCCTTCTGAAATTTCTACTTTATCAGATCAACTCTGGATCTAAATTTGTCATTATCATGTTCATAGTAACCCCACCTCCTCATGACCCCCTTTTCCAATCTAATTCCAATTTAAAGTATGTACCACAACTTCAAAAGGCAGTAGACATTGAATTATTGTTATTATTTTTTTTATTTATGTTAATATCTATTTCCAATATATTTGTTTATCACAGAGTACAAGCAGCAAACAATATGGTTTCGCAGAACTTAATTGTAAGAAGAAGTGGGGAGAAAAAAACATAATAATAAGACTAGAGGTTTAGTCAGCCAGCCTGAGTACCTTTAACCGCTCAGCAGCCTTCAAGAAAATTCTTTCCTACAAATATTGAGACAGGTTTCCTGTTGAAACCAGTAATACAAACATAAAACAGGGATTCGGTTTTAGAATGCAAGCAACCTTCAAGACAGTATCAGCTGCTTGAAACAAAAAAGAAACTATCATCAAGAGACTCCAAAATATGCCAACTTCCTTCAACGAAACACCTGCACTAGATCCACTGCAAAAGTAAACATAGACATGCAATTCAGTTCACATAAAGGGACAATCATAATTGTTTTCATACATACAAATAAAATATTGGCCGGAAACTGTATTCAACATGTCAATAAGAGGAGAAAATGTATCATTTGTTTTTACTTGATTTTTGCAGACTAACATCTAGAAAATTAGAAAGCTCAATTGAGGTGGTCTTGAAATCCAGTTTAGATCAACATGAAACTCATTATTTATTGAGTAGATGCCCATCTGGGGAAGATAAATTACTGCTGCAGTTAACCATGTCACAGCAGGAGAAAGAGGGCAGTTGTCCCTCCGAACGGTTACTTTAACAACTTGGAGTCAATTTTATCCAAGAACTGACTGAATTTGACTCACCCCTTGTCTTCCTCTGAATGTGGAGGATCATTGTGTTAATGCCCAATATAAATAAATGATAACAACACCAAAAATAATAATTAAAAAAGAAGACAGTATTAATATTTGCTAATTTTCTTATCAATATGTTGAAACAGAATAACAAAAGCACCAGTTAACAGTGTCAGATTTCAATAAAAGCATTTTTATTTCAGTTTATAGATTAAGATCAAAACCCAGGAAGAAACAACCCTTGCCACACATTCATAATCTTTCAGCTTCCAAGCTAAAATTTAATTTCCAGAAAAATGAATTTCTTAAGCACCACATCCTTAGGCTTCATGATCATTAAAGAAAAAAGACTTTCTAAAATGACAGGTAGAAACTGGAAATGTAATTCAAAGATGAGTTTAAACAATGCAGCTTACCTTGCTACAGTTATTATTACACCAACAGCCACAAGAAAACATCCAAGTAATTGGTTGACTCTATATCTCCTACCAAGAAAAATAGCTGATAGGAGAAGTTGCCAGACAAGAAAGCTCTGAAAAGGAGGTAAGAGGACAGGATTAAGCCTTCAATTCCATTTTACAGTTACATGAAAGATTGTTATTGTCTATTTTTGTTTTTCTTAAAGGTTTGGGTCAGCTAAATAGGCCATGGTTTCAACCAGTGAATTGATTCTAACAGAACAAAATAAGTAGTAGAGCAGTAACAGAGAGGGCTTTTGCAGAATAAGATTTACAAAATTATGTTACCTGAGATAAAATTGGAATTGAGGCTCCAGAAAGAATTGCTGGTCCAAGGAAGAGGCAAGTGAACAACAAAAAGAAGACATGATTATTTTGTTAGACTATTGTGCAGAACAAGTCAAAGTAAGATAGTGAAATACTAGTAAATCAGTCTGGGCACTGCCAAGAAAGAAAATGCCATGCTCTAAGTTAAGATATGTATTTGAATCTTTGATGCATCTGGGACAATAGAAATCTGTGATTCAACAATTGTTTGAACAAAGAAAAGATAAAAGTAAAATAACATTATTGAAACCATTTCCAGAATTATACCTAGAAGCCCAATTAGAATTAGATGGGAAGACAGTATTTGACAGAATGGTAAGCCTTAATGTAAGACTGATAAAACTAACAAGCATAACAATCTTGTAGCTTAGATGTAACAAGAATTTGATATAACATGATTAAATCTGCTTCCCTGTAGGAAGATCCTAGTTTTATTATCTACCTCACCACCTTTGTTTATAACCTGACATGGTGATACATGGTATCATCACATTATTACATGGTGTTGCCACATTAGCAAATCGAATTCATAAGCTGCTTCTATGGCCACGTCAGATCAGATGATAAATAATAGATTTAAAGATAGCAAAACCAAAAATTTCTTTCCTCTCAAAAAACAAGCTGTGGGCCTGATAAGTCATAAGAGAACAATGAATTGCATTACCTCCAGCTGCCATTCAGTAGCAGCACCAAGAGCACCTCTAGAGGCCTACGGCAACATTGAGTCTTTGGCAAGGAAAACATCTCATCTGTAACAATTCCAGCATTGTAACACCCAGAGACAAGATAGAGAAGTACACAAGTACATATCTATCAAACCTGGAATTAAAAAGAAAAAAAGTAAACAGAATTAGCTTGAACCCAGTATTCAGATTGAATTTTGTAACTCTCAGTGTTCCCCAACATGTCTGAACCTATTCTGTTGACTGTCAAATTGAATTTACAAATTTGGCATAATAATCCCATAAATTTGTAACATATAACCTTTTATTTTATTTATATTAATATTATTGTCATTTATTATTATGATTGTGGTTTATCAAGCTCTAGGACAAATATGCGTCTATACATGGAAATGAATGTAGAAAAAATCAAAATTGTGTTTACCTCATTTTTTGAAAATTTTAAAAAATTGAGGTGTAATTTGAGAAACCTGAGGGGGGAGGGTTTGTTAATTTGGGGGAATATTGAAAAGGACGTGAAAAGCAAAGCCAAGAATACCCAAACCCACACAACAGAAAGCCACTGAGGAAGTAGCAGCCTAGGGCACGTGCCCACTGAAACTTTATCCACTTACAGTGGACTCTCGATGAAAAGAGCCGCGGGTGGCGCAATCATTTCAAGACCAACGTATTTGACTGTTACACCCATAACTAAGGTTAAGAGCCACCTTTCCTTTGCGGTCTTTGTTCAACTTGGACCCGCCAATCATCTATGTATTCGCTGCTTCCTCTTCCTCTTTAAAATTTTAAAAGTTCCTGCTTTCTACCTTCTTATTTTCATAGCATAACGGAGAAGATCTAAAGATTGTCACCACTATAATAATACAGAAATCTTTAAAATGAATAAAAAATAAAAAATAAAAAAATCAAAAGAGAATCTCTGCAGGAAAAGCAAAATAATATCAGTTCATTTGATTAGAATCGATTTGTTATATATTAAAAGTCTATTTATTTTGTTAACGATTCTTAGAAGTTTTCACAACATTAGATCGCATGATGCCAGCTTTGATTTAATTACTATTTATTCAGATACCATGAATTATAAACAGATTTTCAAAGCAACAAAACCTGAGAAAAAGAGACCACCACCCATGATAAACCTAGGGATAATTCAGGTCATCATCAACTGACTCGAATAAAATAAAATTGAAATAGAAATAACATGAAGAAAGAAAAAACAATCAATTAACTTGAATGTGATTGATGGGCTGAAGAGATTCCACACCAACCCATTTGGGTAATGAAGCGGATCATGTTGAACAAAAAAGGAGAATGAGTTCAAAGTTGCGCAAGCAATTTGGTGGACTTTTTTTGATACCCATCACTCTACACAGAACTCAATTCGTTTATATCCTTCTATCTATTTCTAAGCATTTTGTTAACTTACCATTTTGTGCTCATAAATTTTGTGAGGGTTAAGAGGCAGTTAAAGTTAAAAAGAAAGAAAAAACGGAAGAAAATTGTTTGTGTGGGTGGCAGAAAGGGGACCACTTTGGAAATACATAAAAAAGGAGGGGCTGCTGAAAAGAGCGGGTCGTTGGCGGGGGCGGGAATAAAATAACAGACAATGTAGTGGTTCGGGCGCCCCCATGTTTTCATTCATCGGGCACTCTTTGTGCAAGGCCATTGCTTGCCCCTTTTCAAGGTTGGCTCCTGCCGGTAGAGCCAACCAACAAAATTAACAATGGTATGAAAAAAACAGCTAATGGCAAAACATGATTGTTCATCCCCAATTTGGATTTTGATAGCCATTAAGATCACTGAAATGACGGAAAATGACGATTTGTTTGAATCTCTGAAAAATGATTAATGCATGAAGAGTAATCAGTAATGTAATGGAAAAGGAAATCTGGGAGAGAAGTACCCGACAGTGGCAAGCTGAGCGAGAAAGAATGGGTAATGTTTGAGAGGAACCAAGGCCAGTTTGTACAGCACTCGATTCCCTACGCCCAGCACCACCGTAAACGCCGCCGCGACCATCACTTTCATCCTCCGATCACGTCACAACGCCACCACAGCGGCGCCATCCTCCTTTTCCTCCAACCACCAAATCGCCCCTCCGCCGATCCTCCGCCGCATACGACCACTTCTCCACCCTCTCCTCATCTTCCCCCTCCGATCTCAGCCGCACTCCTTCTCCTCTTCCCACCGCCTCCGCCAACACCACCAGCCGTCTTCCCCTCAAAACGATCCCCTCCCGCTTGTTCATTCCAACTCCACAAAGCCTCGAAATCTCGCCGGTTCTCAGAACCTGCCTGGCAACCAGAGGACCAGCAACGCCGGCCGTTAACCGGCGGCAAGAGGCAGACATATCGATTTAAATGTATGTGAAGAATGAAGAAGAGACGGTGGAGAATAAAAAAAAATAGAGAATTCCGACGGCGGGCGGGCGAGCGGGCGGGCGGGCGTTCTGTGAGTCACAAAGCTTCCATTTTCATATAGTCGGAATTGAGGTTGAAAGATTCCATTGAAATTGTATACAGCAATTTATACCATTCTCTCTATCCTACTTTACCTGTATTCTGCTATACACTCTCACATTACCTTTCCCAACTTAGTCAATTTTAAGTTTTTTAACTAATAATTCCAACTTCTTTTTTGTCAACTCACTCTTTTACTAAACAGGTAAATAAATACATTGACTCTTTTTTTTGAATCAATAAATACATGGACTTAAAAATAAATAATTATTTTTACTCGTTATTTAAAGTTATTTTTTTATTTTAATTCACATCATTAATTCAACTTATCAAATGTATTTAATTTATTTAACAACGTAAAATTATACTGTTTAAAAAGCAAACGTAAATTATATTATGGTAATTTTAAATAGTAAATTGATTTTCCCTGATACCAAAAGCATAATTGATTTTTTTTTTTTGGAATAAGCATAATCCAAAGTTAAAATTTGATGGAAACAAATGAATAAACCATTATATGCATAACGAGAGACAAAATTCTGTTTTTAACTTTGGGTTTCAAAAAAAATCTTTACGAAGGGTTCGACGTCCGAAATGCATTTGAAAGTGTGAACTGTTGCTTTAAACCGTGATTACATTGTATATATAGTCATTTTTATTATTTATTGTTGTTGTTTATAATCCCTCAGTTTGATTCTGTATTTTATTTTATTTTATTTTACATTATAGCTTATAATATTTTTAAAATCAATATGTTTGAAAAGGAAAAGAAGTAAAATAATATCATTTAAAAATTTAAGAATTATAATATATAATATTTTGAATCTATGTCTCTATATGTATTTATAATATGTAACAAATAATAATATATTTAACATAATAATATCTGAATAATATATTAAATATAGCAATATTTAATTTAATAATTACTAATCTATTTGATTTTAATCTACATAATCATTTAAATAAATACATATAATTAAAATATGAAGAATTTAATCAGACAGATATTTTGTAAAAATATCAATCGATATTTGCAGATATTCCAAGTAAATCAATTACTTAGATATATATGTGTTCTGGAAATATTTTGATGATGCGTTTGCTTGACATTAGACACTTTCAGGCAATCACATCCATTTGATTTTTTTAAATTATTATCTAATTTTTAAATTCAAATTTATGTGTAATTTATAAATACACATAAAAAGGGTTATTTTAATATTTCAAAGAAAATGAGTTCCAATGGTAGATAATAATCACTCGCCAAAAATGTACTTTTCAGATTTTGAAAGTACAAGTAGCCAGATGGTGTTTGTTTTTTTCTTGTCTTTGAATAGAACTTTTTTGAGCATCTTTGATAACGGCAATAGCGTTAGAAATTATTATTGTTTTATTTTTAGTGGGTGAGTGAGTAGGGATGTGGCGGGACGGATTATTTTGGGTTAAGATTAAGTCACCATTTCTTATCTTAGCATGTTTTAATTTAATTTTGTCGGGTTTTTAAGGGGTTTGAGTTTATTTTTCAAATCAGACGTGGGTTCAATGTTGTTCTTCTGTAAAACGTCAAGTGAAATTTAAAAAATGGTAAAATGTTAATAAAAATAATAAATTGTCGTAAGGGTTCATTGGAAGAACATAAAATTCTCTGAATCTCGGATGAAGCAGTTTATTAGTTAATTAAATCTGTGAAAATCTAATGACCTATAAAAGTTTAAGTCGAATTACAAGACAAGTGGAAATTTTTCGATTTTCGGTGATAAGTTAGTGGTATTTCCCAGGGAGCGATATTTTATGAAAATCTGAAAGTCGTGAAAATGGCTTGAGAATTTGAGTTAATTTAAAATAAAAGTGAGCTGAAAATAAATTGTTTAGGTATAAAGGCGAATGAGCTTGATATGACATAAGTATATATAAAATAATAATAATAAAGCGCACCGATTATATTTAAAAAATAATTTATTTTATTTTATTTTTATACTTTAATATAAATAATAATTATTGTATAATTTTTTTAATAAATAATATATAAAAATTCATAATATTTTATTTTTATGAAAAATATTAATTTTAATATAATAAAAATAAAAGCAAATATAAAAAATTAAGATTAAAAAATAAAAGCAAAAATAAAATATAAACGGGGTGAATTTGGGAATTTTGTCTAAATTACCACTATCTGTTTAATTTTTTTAAATGAATAGTTTCAGGAATTGAAAAATAAGCAGTAGGAATTGGGATGGGATCGCCAGTCCAAACCTTTCAGTGTCATCCCTAAGTAGTGTATATTCTTAGTTATTAACTTTGTTGAATGAAATGAGTTGAGTTTTTAATTTTGTGGAAAATGACTTGAATGAAAAAGTGAATATTTTAAAGCTTTTCTATTCAAGACTTTTAAAAAAAATTTCGAGATAAGTCGTGAAAATTTAAAAAACAAAGCAGAGCACAAATAGAAAGCTGTTGAACAAACGTTAAGTCAACAACTTGTGGCGCTAATTTGAATATTTTAAAGTATAGGAAATAAATATAAAAAATATTTAAAATGTGAAAGTAAATATAAAAAAAAAAAATGTGAAAGAGCATAAAATTAGAAACATTTTTTTCACTATTGTCATCATGATTATCTTTGTGAGAAAAGAAAATGAAGATAAAAAGTAAATAAATTATGTTTAAATTAATAAATCCTTTTCCATTGAGGTCAGGGTCCAAGGTTTGAGTCTTATTGGGATAAATTTGTAAAAAACATAATAGTATAATGTATTACAAACATAATAGTTGTAAAAAAAAGTGAAAAATAAATAGAATGATGTTATGGAAAATCCATGACTAAAAAAGTAAATAGAAGTAAAAAACAAACTAAATCTTCTCAATTGTTTATTTATTTAAATATTTTTTATAATTAATTATTTTTCAAATATACTATTTTTAAATAAGATAATTATACATAAATTTCATTTGTTATTTTCATATTAAAATTAAATATAAAACCAATTATATTTTTAATACTTTTTTTCCTAACCGAAGGCAATTATTTTTAGTTCTTTACTTATGACATTTGGCAAACCAAAAAAATAGTTGTAGTAACCTTAAAAAAATGGTTGGTTCCAGAAAGTTATTAAAGAAAGAAAATATTGCAAAAATAAAAATTTAAATATAATTAACATTATAATATATATATGATTGTTTACTTTTATATGAAAAATCAAAACAAATCAAAACAATTTCAAGTATATAATTGCCTATCATTAATTATAAAAATATATTAAAATAAATAAATAGAGAAATGGATCAAGGTCGAGTCCTAATGGAGAAGTGTTTAACCTTAAAAAAGTACATAAAAATAATTATTTGATTTTGATTTTTTGGTGTCTTTATTTAAATTATATGGGAGTAGTCGAGATGTCGTTGCGAGCGTCAAACATGCGATGATAAAATTTTTATTTTATTTAATTTCACTTGTATCTTTCCTTCAAACTTTTCAGAATTTGCTAAACATAATTTTTACTGATGCCTTAAAAGCAATTCTTAAAAAACTATTTTACAAAACAACAATAAATTGTAATTTTCAAAAACAATAAAGGAATTTTGGATCCTACCATTCCCACCACCCCGGAGGAAAAGAAAGTAAAGAAACTGAACATGATTAGACATAGCATGTTTTGGAAGATAATCACAATTTAATCCAAACAGAAGGAGAAATGTGTCAATAATTTTCTACCAAAAAGATGGTGAAAGTATGTAGAAGAAGTCATCACATCACAGGGATTGAAATTTGAAAATTTTATGCTTTAGCAGAGGATATGGAAGAATTTGGAATGAGTTGAAATTTGAACAGCATCATATGCTTTTAATACCATATCAATCATACTATAATTTTAGTCAATGTCATTTTATGAGTGTTGCTTTA
>JAEQBH010009110.1:0-78065 GCA_016808115.1 Tetrastigma voinierianum
ATTATCATATTTAAATTTATTTAAATATATATTATAACCAAAAGGGTTTTGATTTTTAAATATTAAAAACAAATATTTAGATAAAAACTAGAAAAAATAAATGTGGAATTAACCATGCCCTGATATTTTACACGATTTTAATGGAACACTTGAAAAGTTATTAAACTTCTTTTCTTTAATTTGATAAAATAAGCAAATTTTAACTCAATAAAGTCTACTTTCATATATAGTATTGGATGAAGCAACAAGAAGGTTCGCATGAACATGAACGCACGATCAGAGAGAAAGAAGATGATGATCCAGCTTCAGAGAGAAGCAACAAGAAGGTTCGCGCTGACAACCCATCGCAAGATGCTCCTATCAATGATATTGAGATGGCTGCGGAGCTACAGAAAGGGCCTTCCTTTCGGGATAAACTTATGGGGAATTTTGGGGTACTCATACATAACGACTGGATCTTGGATGAGGAGGATAGCCTGGTAGAAGAGGAGATAGATCCAGATTGCCTTGAAATACGTTTCTCTAAGAAGGAAAAAGTCAGATTACGAAAACCTTGGAAACATACATTGATCATCAAGCTGCTTGGCCGCAACATCGGTTTCAATCTACTTCTCAGGAAGATCAGAGACCTTTGGAGACCAAAGGCTGTGGTGGAACTAGTAGCCATAGACAATGGTTTTTTCCTAGTTAAGTTCTCCTCAGTTGATGACCTTGAGTATGCTAAATAAGGAGGTCCTTGGATGATCTTTAATAATTACTTGACGATTGAATGCAGCAGCCCGAACTTCAACTTGGAACAAGATACTCTCTGGAATCCCTAGTATGGGTACGCATCCCTTGCCTCCCGATTAAGTAATTATGATAAGAGGTTCATTAAGTATTATGATAAGAGGTTCCTGATGAACTAAGAAGCATGGACACGAATACAGCCACGGAAATACAATATAGTAATTTAAAATCTATCATCTGAATCACGATTAAAAACAATACCATCACGATAAAATAAAAATAATTATCCTTCTGAGTTAATAATTATACTAGCTAGAAATTAATAATAAATGAATAAATTTTATGTCATTATTTGTATTTACAAAAAAATTTTTAAACACAAAAAAATTATATTAATTCATATTCTATCCTTATCAAATTTAATTATTTATTAATAACTTCATCTTTGTATTAAGCATAACCCCTCCCCTCCCCTCCCCCACCCCTACCAGCCTCCTACCCCTGCTCCTCCCCCACCCCTCCTGCCCCCTACCCCTGCCTCCCAAACCCTTCTTTTGACTCCCCCTACCCACACCCACCACCTACCCCTCCCCTGCTCCCTTCCCCTTCTTTTGACTCCCCTACCCCTTTCACCCTCTTCCTCCTGCTCCTTTCCCCCACCCACCACCACACCCAACCCCCATCTGACTCAGACCATCCCTGTTCTCCTCTTCCCCCTTCCGCTGGAACCAGCGGGACTCCATCGCCTCCCATATCCTCTCCCCTTCCCCTTTTCAGCATGATCTCAACACTGTTAAAGCAAGAAGAACTCCTTTGGTTTTAGAGATCATGGGAGGAATGGATCTGACAGGAGCACAAAATTTTATCACGCCTCTACTATAATACGGAGGAGCAGAAGGAAGTATAGGTCCCTGAAAGATGACAACGGTGACTGGGTATCGACTAACACTCAAAATATGGTGATGACGTTTTTTACAAAGTCTTTTAGGAGGAGGAGCAGAGATTGCTGAGCCATAGATTCCAGATAGTTCCCACTCTCGGAGGAACATGCCCAGTTATTGGGACGGTCTTTCTCAGATAAGAAGTTATGAAACACTTTTGACATGGCCCTCTTTAAGTCCCCGGGAATGATCATGCAGGCTGCAAAAAACTTGGCCTACTGTTGGAGACTCACTTTGCCGCTGTGTCCTTGGTTTTTGAAACAAATTGCAGCTTCCGGACGGCTCGGGCGGCACTCTTACCAGCCCTCATCCCAAAGTTGAACACCCGGAACAAATCTCTCGGCTTTCCGTCGGATAAGTTTATGCCGACATGGGTTATAAGGTTGCGACAAAAACAATAACCAATAGACTAAAGGAGATCATGGGAAAGCTGATTACACCGAACCAGAGTAGTTTCGTACCAGGAAGACAAATTGTGGACAATATTATCATCTACCAAGAAGTCCTAAATTCCATGCGAAGGAATACTTCTGGTAAGGGGTACATGTTAACCAAAGTGGATCTAGAGAAGGCCTATGACCGTCTTTCTTGGAGCTTTATCCGAGACACCTTGGAAAGGGCAGACCTCCCCCAGACTTGGTTACGATTTTTAACATGTATAATGAGGACATTATTTACATATTTATTTATCTTTCAAATTAATTTTAAAAATAAAATATACTATGATATATGTGATTTTAAGTTATTTTTTAAAAAATAAATATCATGGAAAAAAAATCCTTATCATACATTAATGTTTTGAAAGATCCTTATCATATCTAAAATAAATAAATGTTTATCTAATTTTTTTAAGAAAATTAATTTTAAATAAAAATAATCATAATAAAATATATGAAAAAAATCATCCTCATTATAAATGTTAAATTTATATATTATTTATAAAAATTTAAATTTTATCAAAATTTTGAGATTTTTAAATAAAAATAATTATTCACACTTTGTGAATCAAAACTATGACATTCATTTAAAGCATCATTATCTACTCGTAATATTTCAATCTAAAAACTTAACTATGACACTTATTTGAGTGTCGATGATTTTTATATATTTTGTTTAGAATCATGACACTCATTGCAAGTGTCATCATTTTACTCAGCGTTAAAAATCTATTTTCATTAGGTACAGTAGTTTTATAAATCTGTTCTGTGATATCATTGTGAAAATGTATACATAATATGAAACATATAAAGGAGAAAAAAATATCAAAGTCATAAGAATAAGGCTACAAAGCTATCGATATATACATTATTTAAAGTACAACAAATATTGACGAGTTTAAAGCAGATTACATGGGTAGTTGTCACAATGTTATTTAATTTGTTGGTAGTGGAGGATCTTTCTATGGAAGTGCTAAACCGTCAGCTTTCCCTTGAGTCCATATCATCTGTTCAAATGTGGAAATTAAGGTTTAGATATAGAGAATAAGCGAAAAACTTTATAGAGTACCAATGACTAGAACATTTTATTATTTTGATGATCGCTAGTGTGGTAATTTTCAAGGTATTAAATAGACATTTGAACTCAAATTAGAATAATACCTTCTTTGAAAGAACTCCTGTGTGCTTGTAAGATGCAAACTGACTTGATGGAAACTGACTTGTAGAAAAAAGAGAATGGCATAAAACAAAAAGGTTGACACAATAATATGTACATTATTAATATCTGAAAAATAACAAAATTCACAATAACAAAAATTATAGGGTTCCTTCGTTGACTTATTTTCCTTTTGTTGCTTATCTCGGTCAACTTTAGAAACCAATGTAGGGTTAACAAAGCAAACTGTTCTTTCATCTTTCATCAATCATCTTCTTATAAAATGCCTAAATGAAATTCTAAAAATCACTAAAAAAAGTTATGAATATTTGACATGCACCAAATATATTACTTAAATGGAAAACTATAATACGCAACTGAGTAGATAACCTAAATAAAGGCAGAAGTTCTCTCACCATATGTAGAATATGATACAATTGTCTAACACTTCATTTTAAGTATAGATTATCATATACCAGAAATCCACTAATTGTCATAATAAAACAACCTTCAATGCAAAGAATTCTTGTTGATATGCATCAAAAGCTTCAATCCCCACCTCCCATAAAAGTTTGAGATCTTCTATTAAAGGTGCCAAATAAACATCATATTGTACCGGGTTGTAGTGGACCTAATATCAACAACGATAATAACATAAATTTTCTCTTCATGCATAACCATGGAGGAGATTATAAATGATCATTATAACGGGCTAGCAACTATGCCTGCACTTTCCCGAGAAGCATGGGGATTTATACCATCGGTTGAAATGGAAAGTCTAAGATTTCTAGGCTCTCCACCAAAATCACCTATTTGTGATCAATTAGCAACTTCCATGATGGGAGTCGATGGATGATACATCTTCCCATCAACTCATTTTCTTGTGCATGCCAGAGTGAGATCTTTAGAAATTTTTGTGAAAATGAAACATTCTCTTGAATCGTGGAATGGGTGGAAAATACCACATGACTCACGAAATATAACGAGGTGGGTCTTAAGACGAGTGTTATCTTGCTCTTACATAGGTGCCCATCCCCTTTTATCCCTTTTATTGCCATTGAGAGAGAGTCTCTATTTATCACCTTATCAGAATAATAATGTGTATCAAATGAAAAGAGAAAACATAAAGGAGTATGAAACTTGTTATGATAATTCAGAGTTGTGGCTCTAGTCGGAATGTATTATGATGCCTAGTCGGTTTGAAAGGACATGGGCTAGAAAACAAAAGCGTCCATGGCAAATCAGAGCTGTAGAAAACATGAAGGCACATTATAAAAATTGGGTGGGGCTATTCTTTTACAAATAAATTTTAGACTAATTAGATATTAACACGTGGTAAAAAGAGATGAGAAGTGGCCAGTATAGGATCTTCTTGTTCCTTGAATCACAAAACACCCACAGGCACTGCTCCATTTTTTCAAAACAAAATATGACTACTACTTGAAACAGATAAATTGAACTAACTTGTTAACCATTCGATCAATTTCTCATCTCCATGAATTGTCATATCACTTGCTACATGGTAAGAAGAGCTTAGTTCAAATCTAATTAGAGAATGAAATAATAAAAACAACAATAGAAAATTTTGTTTGGGTATTTGAGTTTTTTGACAAACAAAATTAAGAAAATAAGTCATATGAGGAAAGTTTGGGTGGAGGCAGCAAGCGTGGGAATGGTGGAGGCGCTGAAGGATCAAGACCTTTCTTCTTGAGAAATATTGAAATTAGATGAGATAAAAATAGAAATATTTTCTTTTTTCTTCTCATTTATGACCGTAAATCATCTATACCAGTAGCTAGCATAATGAGATAAGTCTAATTATTAGATACTTGAGCTAGATTTCTATTCCACAAATTAACATGAGTAATTTCCGTTTAATCCACCAAGTTCTTATTTTATTTTATTTCTACTGGAAGTATGATCTAGAATATTGCAACCAAAAAAAAAAAAAAGAAGATAAAAATCAAGAAATCAACTCAATAATATATTAAGCTGAACAAGATGTTAAATTTCTTCAATCAGCACAATTGATTATTCTAAAACTACTTTTCAAATTCGAGGATATCTCTAAGAACTCTTTACTCCCTAAAAAAATAAGAAATCAAATGTAAAAAAATAAAAAATAGTTCATGTTCTTAAAGTTAACCCTCTGTGGCATATCCTTGGACGATTCTTGTTACTCTATGAAAAGAAAACCTAATGCTTTGGTGAATTGAGAGAACAACCCGAAACTAAGGCGTAAATTAAAATCATTTGAAGAAGATAGTTGACACATCCCACCCCTGCGGCGGCGGGTGTGCGCGCCGCCGCAAATCCCTAGTGGGTCCACTTCTAGACTAGAAAATCCTGTGAAGCGAAGCGTATTGCTTGTTGAAAAGCTTCGTATAAAATTTTCCTTTTCTAACTTGTGATTTGCTAAAATCACCATTATTATGCCATTGCATATAGGACATATTCCAATTACGCCAAACCTGATTTATCTTTTCCAAATATGGCGGCACGGCAAGCGTTCGCTTGAAAGAGCCTTGACTCAGCGCATTTCCACCAAACTCGCTATGTACATACATGCTTCCGTACTCTGAAATTCAAAGTATTTCCTTATAAAATGTATTAATACGACACTAATACTAAGTCAGGGAATCTATGCTCGATTAATCGAGTGCTTTGTGCACGGAAAATAGTTTTTACAAAACGAGGAAAATAATAGGCTAAGCAGGCTCTGGGTGGTATATGCTTTATAAAATGTTTGTTTTTTCTGAAAACATCTCAAAACTGTAAAAATTTCTTTTACAATATATTTTCCAGAAGCCTTGCTTGCTTACTTTGCTTTGATTTGCTTTAAAAGTTTCTAAAACTTTTCTCAAATCTCTTGCTTGTTTTACTTTGTTTTGCTTTAAAAGTTTATAAAACTTTTCTCAAATCTCTTGCTTTAAAAGTTTACATAAAACTTTTTATAAACACAGGGAGCACAGGCTGTGCGTGCTTTAAAATAAAAGCGGGAGCTTAGGCTCAATAGCTTGCTTTAAAATAAAAACTCAATAGATTTGCTTTAAAATAAAAGCGGGGCACGGAGCTCAATAGTTTGCTTTAAAATAAACATGGGAGCACAGGCTTCGACCATGCACCGATGGTTGATTTCAAAGCGCATAAACCGTAACGCCAAATCATCAACCAGCAGAGGCGCTGCTTGCTTCTTTGTGGCGCAGTGAACAACGGGAGGCGCAGGCATCGGCGGAGTCTTAGGTGGAAGGACACGGGTCGCATCGCACCTGGTCTGGAAGAGCGGCTTCATTCCGGCTTTTAAGTGAAATATGGTGACGCCCGACCACCCATAATTTAGTAACGATTAACCCATACTCGTCTGCGTTGCCCGCGGATCTCTTCGTGCCATGATGCATGGTAAGTTTGTAGACAGAGGCCGTCTAAAATGCATGAATGATATCCTAACACCACGGAGTACGCGTCTGAGAATACTCGGCCGTTATGCTTGCTTAAAACTAGGGATTTTCGTTAGGCCTGTTTTAGAAAATATACTTTTGCTTGCTTGCTTGAAACATGGTTTAATAATTCAAAACCATTGCTTGCTTTAAATATGGTTTGATAATTCAAAACCATTGCGCTACTCAAACTCGTGCTTGCTTTTTAAAGTATGGTTGAATAAGTAAAACCATTACTTGTTTGCTTTCGCATAGCAGTTTAAAATCAAAACCATTACCATCTAAATAAAACTTGATTTATAATACCGTAATATTTGAAAAATGGGTTTAGAACACTCACATTTTTGCTTACTAAACTTGAGCACGACTCCTGACTTTCCGCCTTTGCTTTTAGCTATAGACTCAGCGAATACGGCGAAAACATTATCGCCTACGTGTCGCGCCAAAACTTAGCATTACTTCACATACGAAGTCGCTTTTTAGTAATAACCTTATTCACACTCAGCGAATATCAAGTGACGAACCATATCAGTAGCAATATCTTTCGTTTTTCATTGAGTTCCAATCTTCTTTGAACCTCTCTTAATCATTTAGTAAGGTTCTATACTATGGGTGTCACAATTTGGAAGCCATCTGAAATTGCAAAATGTCTGGGCATTTTGGACTACTTTGTGAATGCAGGGTACCACTATGTTTTAGTCTTGGAGTGCGAGCTACTTCTATATGGTGAGATGCCGGTACCACTTGTATTGAAATATCGGTACTGATTGGGTTGTATGGTGGTATTAGGTACCACCTGTTTTGATCAAGTCTTACCTCGTGGTTTACTTGAAATTGTTTCTTTTGCCACTCTTTTGATGCCGTCTTTCTTCGTACAACTTCTCATTCCATATTACCTCGAAAACTTGACACGATTCATCAAAAGCCCAAATCTGTATGACTTGAATTGGTGATTTGGAACTTCTTTTTTGCATTCTAGTGATTAAAAATTCAATTCAACCAAGGTCCTGATTCCTACAAACCATATAATTTTGATGGATTCCATGTTTATTTTATACCAACTAGGGTTTTTCCCACAAAACTTCAAGAATTCTAGGGTTAATGTGATCTCTCCACAAAACCCTAGGGCAAGGAGCAACTAATCTCCATACCAAAACCCTAGACATCCAAAAGACACATGATTCCAACACAAACACATACCTTTTTGCTCTTCTCCCCTTCTTCCTCTTCTTCCTCCTCTTCCTCTTCTTTTCTCTCTTCTCCAAACGTGGAGCCCTAGCAAAATGAGACCAAAAATGAATTTTGGTTTGTCTCATGGCCTTTTATAATCCCATATTTCTCCTAATTAAAATTTGGTCCTCCATCTCTCAAGAAATTGCAAATCAACTTATGTTATTTATATAATGACCCATCCATTTCTCATTTATAGTTGTCATCTCCTTTTTGGCAATTACAATTTTACCTTCTTAACTATCACATTTGGGTTCGATAAATTTATCATTTCACAATTTCATCTTGAACTACAACTCCCAAAAATATTACAATGGCACTTGGTGCTCGTATGCGCCCCTACAGTTACATGTACCGTACACCCTCTCGGGACGGGGCGTTACAATAGCATTCAAGATTTGCAGACCGAGGAAGAAGTCAGCTATTGAAGTCATAATGTAGAAAACCTTAGTTCGGCCATTTTAGATCCCTTAACTTGGTTTGTCAATTCTCGATTAGGCAGTTTTTAATTACTCGGTATTCGATTCTTCCAGTTGGAAATAATAGTTTAGCCATTTTAGACTCAATGGTTAGCGGGGTGGGATTAAGCATATTTAAGAGAAGTAGATAACTGCCTTACAGTGAGGCTCCATAGTCAGAATAGTCGTATTTGAGTATTAAAATTGAGAAAAAGAATATCAAAATACAACCCAATTAAGGAAATCGTAGGCCAGAAAAAGAATTTGAGGAAGTGAAATGGAAATACATGGGTTTCATCTATATATGGAATTTTAATGCGAGAAAGAAAAACCTGTCGAAGAAAACTCATATGGGAATTGGGTAGTAGGATACCATATACACCTTTTAGATTCGAGCCTAGCTCAGAAAGGAATATGTAAAAAAAAAAAACAAGCTCCGATGTGAGACCCAGTAGCATAAATCAAACATGGAAACAACATCTGCTCTCACATCCTCATGCCAAATTCAGGCCGCCACAAGTGGAAGAAGAATAATAAAAATTCTCACGAGGATCGAATCTAAATTACAAAAATGCTATGCAGAGATCTTGATAGAGAGAGGCAGTCTTCCCGAGAGAAAGAAAAATCTTAAGTAGAATTAGATCTCACTGCATTTCACGTGTTTCTGTAGGAAATGCAGAAAATGAAAACCATAAACGGAGGTGTCATGATAATCTACGGCCTCCGATCATTAATAGAAGTGGCTAGTCTCTGACTTCATTCTTCTTCACCATCATTTAAAAGTTTGAGTATTTACGAAATATATGGATTGCAAATGAAAGGAAATACTAAGACTTAATATAATCAAATTATAAGATTGATAATTTCTTTTATGAAGTTCCTATATTACAGCGGTAGTGTTATAAAACTTCCTTCTTACTGATTTAAGAATACTAACGAGCAGCGGGAGCAATGTATACGGTTCCACCATAGAGTTATAATGTACCATCTTTGAGAGTGCTTTATTTGGAGCCTTCAAAGAAGCTGACTTGATACTTTCTATGTTGCATACCTTTGTGAGCCCCTAAAATATGGAAAAATAAATTATCATAATAAAATAAATTATTTAGAAGAGAATATTCTATTTATTTACATAGCCCTTGAACCATACTTCTCATCTTGAGTATATTACATTGCGAGGATAAGTTGAAGCCGATTCTTTTTCATCCTGTTAGGTAATGGAGGCAGGAGGAACTCTGAGCCTCTTGTTTGGCACATTGCGTGTGCTTTCAATGCTGAAAAAGGGTCATGATGGAAAATTATTCTTAGGTCACATGTAGTAATTTTCAGACCAAATTTTTAAATTTCAGGTCTTGCTCCACGACTTTCATAGGATTTTGTACAATTTGTGTGACCGAAAGGTTGATAAATGATTATTTATACTAATGTCGCTTGATTATACAAAGGAAAAAACTAGGATTAGGTCTGACAATTGAGCATCAGCAAGTGTGAAATGGTGCACTGAGAAAATCTCTCGGCTCTTTAATGAGAGATGTAACAATGATTCGAGTGAGCAGCTTCATAAATGGAAGTGGCGAAGCTTTAAATAGAAATTTGAAAGTGAGCTAGTCATTAGGCATAGTAGTTTCATCTCATTCGATCAAAATCGAAGATAGGTGGCCATAAACTAGTCGCGAGAACTTCTTAGTAAGCGGATTTGGAACATGGAAACTTAGCAGTTTGAGATCCGACCTTACTTTGAAAAATGCACGATTGCCACTTGGAAATGGTTGATCGAAGCGGTTAACAAGTTCACCTCGGTTTTCCCGATTGTTAAATGTTTGCAAGTTTTAGACATGGTAAAAATTGGCCCCATTTTTGACATGCTCCTCATGCATCTTGAAAACCTTCCCGATCAAATAATTGCATTGAGTCAACGTGGTTCTCATTTTAAGCTTATATTTCATCCTTTCTTTTAAAAATAAGACAAAGCAATTTTGGAACAATTGGTTTAGTTTTTTAATCAAGGTGAATTGATTGGTACCTTATACCACTTTTTATCACGATCCTAGCTTAATGCACCTCGAGCTCACAATTTTAAGATCTCTATCCCCAAAGGAAAGGAAAAATATAGTTAAAATCAAAGCACTTTCCGAGGATAAATGAAATACATGAACAACATGAAGAAATTGGGCTAAAATCAAAGACTGATAAATGACAACAAGGGAACTATCAACTACCCTCCTTTATTTTAGTTTTTATTGTATACGAGAAAAACCCATTTCCCATAATCTACCTTGAGAAAAGACATTACTCGAGAAACGGAAAATCAACTGTAATTAATAGAAACACCATTGATGGATCTAAGCTCATTAAAACTAGACCCTAACATCTCTCATCTTTCCAAAGACATCACATCTTGAAGATACTCATTCTAGAAAGTAAAAACTATGAGGTTTATAAAGAACCCTTGACTGACCTCACAACTTAGAAATAATTTCCACCATAAGATTAACTATTTTTAAATCAAAATTTTCAATTAACAATCTTCAAACACTAAACCCCATGAGATCGACCATATCAAAACCAAAAATATACATATAATAGACCATAGGAAACCTTGTGCACTCAAAGAGATTAATAGTTTCCATCACAAAAAATGTAGAAATCAATTTAGAAACCCCACAGTAGTAACCATTTCCACGATCCGAAGAACCAAGTTAAAAAGCAGAAAGCTTCATAGAAATCCCACTTGAGATTTCAGTAACTGAAAAATGTAAAAAAAAAAAGAATAGAAAGGAAAACTTGCTCTCAGAGAAAAGTTTGAAAACCCGAAAAATTCAAATGAATTATTCATAAAAAAAAAAAAAAAAACAAAGCACTAGCCCGTAAGTTAACTCACGAGGTTGACCTTATAGTTTGGAAAAAGAGATCCATAAAATAAGCTCGAGGTCATTAGCATTTCCATGAGAGTAAAGAAGAGTGAGAAGAGCATAAGGGTTCCTAAGATAGAAAATGATAATCTTGTTGCCACGCTTTGTCGGCAAGTGGGCTCGACATCGAAGAGGACATGGCTACAAGCCTACTGTGGTCATGCTTCTTCACATAGTACGTGGTCGACAGCGATTGAAAGGAGTGAATTTCACGCTGGCATGAGACCATGCCCAGTTCCCCCAAAGTGTTGGTACAGATCCTGACTCATTGTGAATGATGACCCAAATCATGTGTAGATAGAATATAAGAGAGAAAGAAGCGAAAGAACCACGACTTTTGGGGTTTTGGTTAGAAATGGAGACTTAGACCTCCGTTGGGTATGAGGTTAGGGTTAGGGTTGAGGTTTAAGAGGAAACGTGAGCGATGGGCTTTGACAATGAATGGGTATGGTTTCGGTTTGATATTTTGAATTAAAATAAGTGTCAAATATTTTTAAAAATTAGAACACTCGATGGCAGCTTTTATAAATAAATGCCAAATAATGACATTTTTCATAAAGCGTCATCCGATTTGAGCGTCATTATTTTAGTTTTTGTAGTAGTGTCAATCAACAAAAATTTTTAAAAAAGAAAAAAAAACCAATCTTATAACTTTATCTAAATTTTAAATAAAAATTTTTAAGTACACTAAATATTAGTGTTTATGTTTCGATAGTGTAAGTACCATGATCTTTAGACACAGACCTACTACTCGATAGGCACAGGGCAAAACAGCTGTATCATGGAAAGCATTCGACTCATACCATATTAAAACCAACATATAAAGAGAAAATCATAGTTTCTGACAGAATTTTTAGTTGCAAATCGTTTTACAAACCCATAAAAATCCGTTGCAAATATCTTTTAACCAGCGGTTGCAACGAAACGATTCTATTGCAAAAAACTTTTTGTTGCAATTTGCACACTTTGGCATTAGTTTGCAAAATACCAATGGATTTACCTTGGAATTATTCTGAATTATTATATTATTGTAGCAGTTTCTGCTCCAGATTTGCTAATTCGATTCTTTAAATCCCGAATCAAAGACAATGAATAAGCTAAAGTTGTTTGCAATTGGTTGGAATTTGCCTTGAGATGGCAGCCGTTTCATTACAAACCATTCTGATTGTTTGCCTTGATTTGCAACCACTATGGCCGTTGCAAAATATGTTGTTGTAATTATTGCAATTCCGTTGCAAATTAAGCGACATTCACGACAAATATTTTTCTAAACCTTAGGTTACCTTGAGAATATCAAGTTAAAAATCCATTGCGATTATCTTTTTCAATTTTGACTAATTTTGTTAAATTTGTAAATTTCAAAATTTCCTTTATTAATCAGACTCTGCAATTTCAGAAATTTCTGCAATACCATAATAAGAAATGCAACCTGAAATTTTTTGATAGCTAATAGTTAATAGTTTCATGTACCATATTCAACCTGATTTAAGTTTATAATTCCCTTATGCAACGATTTAATAATTAACATGCGATCGGTAGGATCCTTGATCGAGGCCTGTCGAAACTCTGGAGCAATGGTGGTGGAATAGGCGGACCCACTATTAAGCTCGAAATGTTGTGCATGAAAATTTGTGTGGGACTCTGCCACAGGTCACAGCCAAATGTTTCCCTCTGTTTGTGCGTCATTTGCTCGCATCACACTCGTCTCCTTTTCTAAAGCTTGAATTAAGTATCTTCTTACATTGCTCGTGTATGAGATTCTTGAAGCCCAGTTGACTAGTTGAAGGCATGATAGAACTTGATGATGTCGAGATGCGTAGGCATACGGATCCACGTGATCAGGCCATATACTCGTTTCTTCTTGACTCCCCCGAGCCTCTAATCTAAATAGATTTAGGTTGCATCAAGCGATTGAGATGAAGATCCATCCTCTCTTCTGGCTGCGGTCTCGACCTGCGCCACCTTGCAACTTCACGATCTACGAAATATATAAACATTAGTAATATATTTTCATAGACAAATACCATGGAAATTGACTAAAAAGTTTGCCCATAGATCTCTGAGACTTAGATCAACCAGGTGTTGATTATACGCATTCCTCCTATGGTTTGTTCTAGAAGCTCATGTGGAAGCGGACGCTTTAACTTAGCTAAGAATTGAAAAGTATCATATATTAAAAAAGTAGTTAAAAAAAATCCAAATATTTATCAATATACGTACCAAACGTTTAGCATGCTCCTTATGAGGTAAGGAACCACCAGTATGGCGCGAAGGTCCTGCGCCCTCACCTCCAGTCTCACTCATCCTATTCATAGATCCTTGGGCGAGAACGAGTCGGTGGCGCGATAACGTTGCTAAACTCCCGAATACTCTCGAGGATGAAACTCAGTCTTTGGCTATGATCCTTCATCGATAACATCATTGCTATAGCGTCATTGAAGCCGCTTTTTATGCCATGCGACCTTAAGCTAGAGCATGCGTGAAGGATCCATGATAATGTTTATGATTGAAATAATACCAAAATGAAAATCTATGAAAGAAAAAAAAAATAGTCTTATTGTATATGATTTGTGAAACTTTTTTAATGTTGTCCAATTTTCTTGAATTTATTCACATTCCAGTTTCACCTTATCCACATTATAAAAAACATTAAAAAAAAAAAACGAGGCCAAAGAAGTGAAACAACATTTGTTATTGATCGATATAGAAAAATAAAAAAATAAAATAAAAATATATCTTAGACCCGATTCTTACTTGAAACTCTTTAGGTAGAAATCTTTGATATCATGAGCACCGTCTTTAATTATAACCGTCGTACAAGCGCTCCTTGAAGATATGCGATAATCACAGATATATTCTGCAGGATGTACATCACTACAAGTAAACATACAAAGTTAATCAATGCGATCCCATTCAACTTCATGTAATTCGACATAAAAAATTCAAATGATATAATTTAAAAAAGCGTACTCTCCATCACTAAGTGTAATGGTGGACGAGAGGCAGAACTAATGGGTAGTGAGCGTCTTTGAACTCTGGTGATCTTTGCTTGTGGTGTTGAATCTTGTATGCAGGTGGTGGTCTGGGGATGATGCCTGATCACTTTGGTGTTTACAGGTGAAATTTGATGATATCATGGATGATGGCACCTGAATTGCAGATGTAGATTGTGGTAGGTGATCCCTCCCAATGATTCGAGGAATCTACTAGAACCTTAGGGAGAAACCACATTCACCAGTCCTCTACCCCTTATCCCAGATCCTCGTCCTACTCCTCGACCCATATCTGCATGAGAGTAAGAACATAATACAATATATATTAATTGGTGCTGAAATGGTTATACAACAATTAAATTACCAACCTAATTTTCCATCCTTTATTTAAATCGTTTCCATTCTTCCTCTTAAATCTTCATCTTCATCATATTCTTCTTCTTCATCATCATCATGAGAAAGTGTTTCAGTTACATCGATATCAACATTTCACCTATCGGATCATTAAGCAAAATAGTATCATTTTCCACCGGTAAACTAAATTCATCCACATCATTTGGTTCCTCTTGAAATGGATCTTGTGGGGTAATTTTTGGCTCTACAGGCATCTCAATCATCCCTCTAGCCTTGATTTTGCAAGCGACCCACCGGTCTAGTATCATGTTTTAAAAGCTTAAATATGTGCAATAATACACTTGTGCTTGCATTGCTAAAACAAATGGTTCATCTTGTGCATATCTTTCTTATTATGATTTACATCCACTAATTTGTATTGCTTGTGGATCCTCGTCAGAACATTTTGGTGTAATGTCAAACCACTCACCACTTAAATAAAGCGGTCCTCTTAATAGGCCATCTGGTACTCTAATTCCACGACTTCTTGCAATTGGCCAGTAGTAGTGAGTTTCATCAATTGTGTAATTAGTACCTTTGCTGCCTACACCCTTATTGTTTGAAAATCTAAAATTACCCGGGTTAGGATGTGTGTGAAAGCGAAAACCATTCACATGATATCATTATAACAATTAACTGTTTGAAGCGGTCCATCTTAGAACTTTAAGATATATGTTTCACAACGTTGTCACGTGCTGCTAATAAGAGTGTTAAAAGACATTTTACCATAAACTAACAAAATAATAAGAACTTACATAAGTCTTGAACCATCTTTGGGAAAAAAATTCATAGAATTACAGCATCCATGATTTACATCATTAATGTATGGCTCATTTTGTATTTCGATAATGAATATTACATTAATAGAACACTTATTAATTCGAATTAGAAAGTTGCATCGTTGAATTGCAATAGTTGAGTTAGATGCATAACACTCAATATGAGGTTTGCTTCAATCACGGAGTTGACAAGACATGCGATGTCACGACATTTATCTTGTTCACTTAGCATTAAATGTTGTATGTTTTCCAAAAGGTCGGCTAGGGATGGGTGAATATTGACAAGTTCCCATCGAAATCATTTCCTTCTCGATTATGGGACTGACATTACGAGGCATCCTTTGATTGCCTTGTATGGAAGTGTTAGTTGAAATAATGCTCACAAAAGGCGAAACCTTCTTCAAGTAAATATGCATTGCATATGGATCCTTCCACTTTGGCCTTATTCCTTACATTGTGTTTTAACCCCATGAATACTGCCAATCCGATCAATAAGTTTATAAATACTTGATATCATATAATGGTCGTTGATAGCTTAAATGGTTGTATAACATTAATTTGCATACCTTTCAAATGGATACATCCATCGGTATTGGGTACAGTCTCTTACCCTTGCTTTATATGCCAAGTGTATTGTGAATGCTCGGAATTAGTCGAAAAACTGGGAGGGAATATAAAACACAGTTTCTGATATGACCAATTTACGACTCTAATCTCATCATAGCTTATGTTTTAACTACAGTTGATGCAAAGTCTTAAAGAACAAGCTAATTTAAACAATGCTTGCCACCTGGTGATGGAAGCATTTCTCGAAATGCAATTGGTATCTGACCTTTGCATAAAGACATGGCCAGCGAGGACTACTGGGATACCTCCGGGTTCCTCAGTTAGCCTAGTAGAGTTCCATTGTACAATTACAGAGATACCGCAGGGGACCGCTAAGAGAGAAGTAAACACATGCGGTACCCTGATACCTCGATTATAGAAAAATCCCACGGCCAGAGCTATCAGAGATGTAGGTCGCCCAACCACATTTGCCCATAATAGGGACCCATATGAGTTTAATACAATATCGAGCATTCTAAGAGTATTTGCGAATTGAGGGTTACAATTGAAAATAAATGGGCGACAAAACAAGGACGGATAGGTGGGATGAAATTACATCGGTGGCACCCGGGTAGAGCGGTGTTGGATGCGGCGAGGTAGGCCACACACAGGCTGCCCAGAACTGGGGAGCTGATTTAAAACAATAAGCGTGAAATAAATCTCGAGGCGGCACAATTTATAAGGAAAATAATGTTTTAATTTTAAACATTTCATCTCTCAAGACCTCCACGTCCACTCCTTTGTAAATTTAGTTTATGAACATTTCCACCAAACCCGACTTTTGCAAAACCCGACAATATGAAAGTCATGCTCGATAAGTTGGCTTAACTTCATTACTTCGAGAACCTTATAACCTAAATTTATTCACCACATAAAAATTTGATGCATAAAACATATGAACATCATGTCGTACAATTAATCATGGAATATACAATAATCACTTAACTATTAAAAAGAGTTTATACCTTTTCAGAAGTAACAATGTCTGCAGTACCATATAAATCAACTACATTGCCATACCATATACGCGACGATGTACCATACCTTATGCACTAACGATCACTGCCATACCATTGTGCCCATCTAGCGATCGGTGGCGGAGCCTCCACACGACCAGATGGCGTCTAATCAACATCGTACCATACCATGTATCCATCCTAGCGAATTCGGTGGCTTGGGCCTGCGATACGTCGGAGATAACATATAATCGTTTGGATGAAACCAGCCTCCGTCATGAACAGTAAGGCTGAGAATACCAAACAAGTCGGGTAAACCCGACCTCACGTGCGTGGAAATAATATATCTTAATTTGGATGCCAACCAGCCTCACGACAGTGGCAATCTCAATATAAGCGTCCGGTGGCTTGAGCCTGCGGTCGTGGAAATAATATGGTATTGGATAAAACCAACCTCATGACAAGTGGCAATCTCAATATACTAAGCGTCGGGTAAGCGAGCCTCGCGATAGTGGAAATAATATAATGACCGTTGGATAAAACCAGCCTCACGACCGTGGCAATCCAGTGCATACAATATAATTCTTGAACCCGATCTCGTCTGATATGGTACATCACCTTATAACCTCGAGCTCCGATGTCGCACTCCACGTGTACTTTTTCGAAGCGTCAAATTATCTTGGAGTTAGAATTTATAGACTTCCTTTCCTGGCTTCGATCAAGCTACATTGAAGATCTTTAGTTTCTCGATTCAAGTCGAAAATTGAAAAATACCTCAGTGATATATTCCTTAACCAATTATTAAACACGTATATTTAAATCCATTTCATAAAACGTAATTCCTCAAGGGTGTTTAAAATACCCTGTTGATATATTAGTACCCGACATATTTAAAATACCCACGGACTCATCCATGAACTCGGTACATCTTCGAAGCAGTTAAAATGTTGACAAAATTCATGAAATGATAACTTGTTTTATATGAGGCCAGAAAATCACCTTTGTATACAGCCTGACCATTTGATCAAAAAGCGGTATATATTAATATATTTAATCACAATGATATACATAATACCCCAAAATCATTTAAAAACATAAACCACTCACAGACTCTGGATACTTTCAGTCTTGTCCTTATGAGGATCAATCCTCCCGACTCGAGCGTGATATAATATAAATAAATAAAATACCACTTAGGCTCTAATAATTGAACCAACGACATTGGGATATCCCTAAGGCCTTAGAATAATTTTTTAGAGCTATGAGACCATCCAAATTGAACTCCAACAGGTCCAATTACACAGTGTGCCCTCTCAGGTGATAAAATTGGGGCTTTCACTGGGAGATTTAATTTCTCGAAATTGAGCGAATCGATAATTCCCCAAAGCATCGATTTCAATACAACCCCGATTTTGCCAAATTTGATCAATTGGTACTCTATTGATCCAGAGCTTCTCGGTAATTACTCGAAACAACCTAAAATGGAAAACTAACTAAACAATGTCCAAAATTTACAAACCACATATCAATGGAAAGCCCCGAGACCAGGAACTCGCGGTACCATTACCTTGGTCCAACGATTATTTGTGGTGGGCACGAAAAACTTCGATCAATCATTGACTTTGTTTCGTCGTAATTTTCAAACGGTGTGAATCTGCGGACCACGGAAATGAGTTCGAGGGTCAATGGTGGAAAGGAGCTATGGGGTGGCACAGTGGCGGAAATGGCCAGAAAGTGGAAAACCTCAGGTGACTCACGGTGGCGCCGCGTGCTGCCAGTAGCCAGATCTCGGCTCGTCCGGAGGTGGTTCGCCGTGAAACTTCACCGGCGGCAGCGTCTGGATGTGCCCTACTCCCACAAGGTTGGCGCGTGTTGCGTGGGTTTGGCGGGAGGTCACGTCCTTTGGTCAAATCTTCCACGACGCCAAATGGCCAAACGGCTGACCTTGTGTTCCGGTTTGGAAGCTTTTTCTAGGGTTTTGGAGCTCGAGAGGGTGTTTTGGGGGCTAGGGTTTCATTTGGCATCGAAGCTATGTTTATATAGGAGTGCAGGTTGCTTTCGGAGTAAAATACAGGAGACAGAACTTGGACGATAAAGCGCTCTTTGTTGAACTACATGGCAAGTAACTTTTTATCAAGTAAGTCGGATTGGGACATTCATAGTCTATAGACATATGTGGGCTACGAAATAGTGCTTTAGTTAACCCTAAAACTATTCCTCCTGAAAAGTCAAACTTGAATCCGACTTGGTCGAGCTTGGTGAGCTTGGTCAAGTGTGTTAAAAACTCGTATTATTTAGTGCAATTCGTTACATGACAATGTTTTCATTCTAAAGTTTATGTTTCCTGTATCTACATACACATTCCTTATATTTGGAAGCATATCCATCAAATCTTAGATTAGACTGAATACACAACTCATTTAAACCATTTTTATGCAATGTGACTTTTGGAAACTTGCCATCAACGACATCCAAATTCTGGTGACAACATCAACTCCATTAAATTAATCTAGACCTTGCATTGTCTTTTGTTTTCAGTAAACATTCTATCTTTGTGTTAAAGATATTTTGAACACATTTTTCTCTAATATGCGTCACATAAATTATGTCTTTTGAGATTTGTGCTCCAATAGCAAATCCCAAAAATTGACTTCTTTCCATCGGAAGTTAATTCTTAACAGGAACATTAGCATCATTTTCCCAAATCTGTTAACTTTTTTTAAGCCTAATGCATCATTTCATAGCAACTCATTACAGGCCGAATTTTTGGAAGTGGATCTGGTATCGTTCGATTCTTTCTAAAAACATATTTATTTCTTTAAATGGATGATCTAGTGGCGAACTTCTGATGATTATCAAACAAGTTTGTTTCTGTCTTCCGATGCAGCAGGGTAAAGCATCGGTTCGTCATCACGTCTGAGACATGCTAGTGCGCGGATGTACTTAGGCAGTTGACATTAGGTAGGCGGAAAGTCCCAACGATTGTCCGCCAAAAATTGCCCAGTAGCATAAATTTTGCTTTCTAGAAATGTCATAAGTTTAAACTCGATTTCCCACATCTGCACCTTTGCTTTCGAGAGATCAAGGTTGTAAATACACATCTAACTTATCCTTTAGATTTCTAGGGCTTGGGATAATAACTGTTAGAAACATGTATTGTTCCTTCATACACATTTCTGAGGGCAGATTATATGGAGTGAGAATAACAGGCTATGAAGAATCGGCTCATATTGCAGAATGGTTGAAATCCATGTTACGTGTTTGTCGACATTCTGTTTCGGTACCAAATGAGGATGCATAACATTAAAATGTTTCCATGCGGGAGGCTCGGAAACGATGGCGCGTCTCACCATCTTCTACAAAATGATCATTATATCTAGCCTCTTAGCGGTGGCTCTAGGAAGCATATAAGCGTTGAAGTCTTGGTGTTAGTGGAAAGTAATACATTTTCTTATATCGCACGAAGCATACATTAATACTTGTGGTTGATATCAAGCATGGTCCCCAAAATTTGCATTGAGTTAATTAGAGTCATCACCCGATACATACAACCATTGAGCAGTATGGATTTTGTTATTTTGTGACAATTCCTTGACAAGCTTCTTAGTCTAAATAGAAACTATCGGACCATAACATTATCATCCGTAACTGACTCGCCGTAAAGCCCGACCGCAAGCATCATATGCCAGATTCGAACCGATTGATGCTCTAACTGATGTGAAGCATTGCGACGTGAAATGCTTGTGAAGTCGTTTGCCAGTCGGCCATACTTCTTGGTTTCGCGGCGTTAAGCATGTCGCCAAAATTTTGTGTGGTTGGGTTGAGTTCCTAAATGATAATGGCGATGGCGCGGACCGGTGCATCATAAACCATATGAAAAAATGTTATCGATGATCGACATTATTTGTTATTATGATGGTTAGTGGCATTCCGCATTATTTAATGCCTCATCCCGTATATAGATGATTAGGTCTCACCATGCAAGTACCACACCGTTAATTAGGGACAAGCGTATTTATAAGATGGAACCTTGCCTTGACCAACCTCAACAAAGTGCTTATTAGGAATTTCTTCAACGACACATGGACATCTAATGTGATTACCATCATACGATCAAACTAAGTGCAAATTGACAAATTCTTCGACTCAGATATAAATGATTGGTTAAATGAGAGTATTAGCCTTAAATACATTCATTCTCTGTTGGAACTCATTTACATGCCACGATGTGTAACATAAATTGGTCGATTGATTGATATACAATGAAGTGGAAAGTGTGATCATCATTTCTTTTTAAGGTCATAGATAATAAAACAGGGAAAATAGATTCCTTATCTTTTTTCCCTTGAGTTTTCCATGAATAACAACAAAGGAAAAAATTTATTTTCCCTCACGACTTTTTCTTTCCCTCCAGTCTTTCTTCCTTTGTTTTCTTTCCCTCACATTTTAGGGTTTTGGGTTAGGGTTCAAACATAGCCTTAAAGACCCAGAGACTGGAATGCAAACCACAAAAAATTAGCATTCTAGTACCACAAAATCAAAGCTAAACAATTGTATTTAAAAACCAAATTGGTGTTAAAGTAACACCTATCGAGCGCCTCGATAATAATTGGCAATCTAGGGACAGTCGATCTAGCTACACATGACTATGTTCAAAGAATCTGACGAATGTATAAAAATACAAAGACAAGCTAAAATTCTTATTATTAATAGATTTCTTTTGAAATAAGTTTCTCTAATAACAAGTAAAGAAATGGAGATTCGTATGTAGACATGTTATGTTGTTAGGGGTGGTGGTTAAGGTGAGTTTAGGTTGGTTATTACTTAATTTTGATAATGAACTAAGTTGGCTGCTTTTTTATTAAATTATGACTAATTAAATATCTAAACCAAGCACTGACCCACATTCTAGCATCAACTTAGCCAATATGATTTATTGGGTTTACATAAAAAGCAATGATTCATATATAGGTGTTGCTGTGCCTGCTTGGTGTAAAAAAAAAATCATCATAATTTTACTAGGGTAGATTTTGTCATTTATTCTGAGGAGGGTGGAAATTAGGTGGTGAGTATTTATGTCATTTAAATTTTACACTTTCCAAGTTTACCCTTAAAGCTTTATAGTTTTAGAGCTGGTGTCGACACCATGGTGTCGCAACATTTTCTTTCATATATTTATAAAAGCAGTGCAAAATACTTGTGTTTCATTATGTCTTAATACAAGCTTTGCCAATATAATCGAAACGATATCAAATTACCTAAAAAGTAAGGAAATAATGGGAAACTCCTTACAGTGTGCACCGAGAAAAATCTACCACAAAAATTAGCATCATCTTGTCAAGTTAAAGATCTTTATGAAATCTACAAAACCATCATCATCTTCTCTTTACTTTGTTTTTTAAATTTTCAGAAGACATTGACCTTTACGACAGATAGAAGATTCAATTGATAATAGAAGCATTCAATTAAAGCACATTTTTTTATAGTAATGGTGATGTCAATCCCTAATGGTCGGATTGTTGAATAGTAGAATATCGAGATATAGAACAAACACCTTAATAATTCGGTGTTAGTCTTTTTCCTTGTGCCTTCCTCGAATATGCTCAATCCATGGAGACCCAGCATACCTGAGGGCCGCTAGAGTGGTTATATCGAATTTTTATTTTAAATAAAAATAAACAAAGCGAAGAAGACACAACCATGAGCAATTGTCTACTTATCTCAGAAGATATGACAAGAAGCTTTCTATGTGTTGGACATGTATACTAACTTTGCCCAACTACTCACTAAGCTAAGAGGTCATAATAAAACATACATACATTCAGATCCTGGCAATCGAATGGATGTGGTTGCTTTGAAAGTGAACCTTTGGGAGAGAAATAGCCATATTTATTATTTTTATAGGTATTTTTATCCACTCTTGAAAGATATTTTATTTTCATTTTAATTTTTAAGACAAATTTCGGTATCTGATTTATATAAGCACTCTTATCGGGTTGATAGATTACAGCGATAGTACAAAAGGTTATTCGAATTGCCTTGCTTGAAGGTTTGGCTAGAGATTTGGTAGTAAGATTATTATAGCCCAGGCCCCGATAACTTTTGAGGAATTAAATCCACTCCCAAAACAAAACTAACGCTAGAGCTCATTTAATTCCCATTCTCGTCATTGTCCTAAACATCTTGAACGCCTCTACGAGTCTTTCGGTTTTAACATACCAACAAATCATAGTGTTCAACAACCACATTTCTCTTATATGCGGCTAATAGCCGAACACTCTGCCTAGCCACAAACGTAACATTTCTCTTACATTTGATTTGATAAGTAAATTTGTTTAAAAAAAAAAACAGAGATTTAAAATCATAACATTTCAATAGCTAGGTTGACTCATTTTCTTTTTCTTTTCCCTTCTCGGGAACCAAACATAAAAAGCAATACTAGATCCAAAGAGATGAATGATAATATAAGGGTTAACGACGTAAATACCTTAACCCGTGAAGGTCGTCGAGAGAGAGAGTCATAGTGGTCTTTTCAGAGATATCTGCAAGTGGAAGGAAATGAGAAATTTAGGGTTAAGTATGACTCAGTCGAAGTCAAGAGTATACATGCATTGGATGTTCTATTTCATGTTAAATTGAATCCATGTGAAGAAATCATGGGAGGATGAAGGGCGTGCCAAGCCAGAGTTCTTGTTGTTTTTGAATAATTGAGATATTTTTAATGGACCAGAATTCGGCCGTGATGCTCTCCTTGTTTTCTTCTCTTAATCACCAGTCAAATAAGGGAAGGAACATTAGACATGCAACTAACACAACCACGTTGAATCTTTATCATCACTCTTAAGGATGGCTTACAAAAGGATAGAGTTTTTCCAAGACGTCTTAAATGGTTTCCGTCGAGATGAGGGAGATGAAAAGGGTGTGATGTGATTTGGTGAAGTTGATTCTCTCCATTTATTAATTCTTTCAATGTTGGGTGACAACTATGTTACCTCACTCTTTTGAACATTCTTCACTTCTTTTTCCCTTCGACTTCTTTTTTCTTTTCTTTATGAGATTAGAAAAAGAAATTCTAAATTGGGAGTAGGAGGAAGATAGTTCCCTCATTTCTTCATAAAGTTGATCGATTTAACGATGAAAAACTCTTGAGGTAATAATGATGATGATTATAGTTAGAACGTGTCAATGATTTGTATAATAACATAACCTAAAATTAATACGTCGTGCGGTATAACCTTTACGACACACCCGCCCTTCCGGCGGCGGGCGTGCAGAAACCACTCCCACGAAATCCTGGCGATTACCTCCCGCGACTAAAAACTCCTGTGAAGCGGCGTATAGCCCTACAAACCTCTATAAAACTTTTTTCTTTTATTTATAACTGCGGATTTGGTAAAATCTTAGCGTGGAAAAAACCGGCGACATGGTTGCCACGTAGTAAAATTCCAAATCTGTATACATCGAGTACTATATCCAAACATGGCGGTAGTATACCAACACATTCTCACAAAACTACTCTGCATGTACATACATATGTTCCATTATATACATATTCAAAATCTTTTCTTACATAATATTCTTAATTTCTGACACTTGTACAATGTCGGGACAATCTGACATTGTGCTCAGTGTCTTAACGATATACATACACAAAATAGTTTTAAAATACAAAATAATAGGCTAAACGAGCTCGGTGAGTGTAACTCTTTTATAAAGGTTTTGCTTCAGGAAAACATCTCAAATATCATCTCTTTTCTGATTATTTTTCGAAGCTTTCTTTACTTTACTTGCTTTAAAGGGCTTAAAACTTTTATTTGCTTGCTTACTTTTGTGCTTGTTTATACGTAACACTTTATTTTGCTTTCTTTTAAAATCTTGTAAATCTCTTATTTTACTTGCTTAGAAGTTTATAAAGCTTCTCATAATTTTCTTAACTTACTTGCTTTATCTTTGCTTGAAAGTTCTTAAACACTTTTACAAACCTTTGCTTTAAAGTTTCCCAAAACTTTTTCACTTAAGCGGGAACTGGGCTCGGCCAGTATGCTTTGAAAAATAAACAGGAACTGGGCTCAACCTTTTGCTAAAATCCACGGGAGCTTGGCTTTCAATGCGTCGTTTAAATTCATGGGAGGCCCAGGCTCTGGCCGTTTGCTAAAACTCTCCGGAAGCACAGGCGGCCAGGAACGATAGTTGATTTTCAGCGCTATATCATACTTGTAAAACATCAACCCACTAGAGGCTATTTTTGCTTGCTATACTGAAGTGAACCACGAGCTGAGCATCGGCCGTCTTGATTGGAAGGACACAGGTCGCATCACTTTCTGTAAATATGGTGGAATTGACGCGTCGTATCACCATAATTTAGTTAGAGCTCTTAATATATATATCTTTTAATGCGTGCCACGGTCCTTTAATGCATGATGTATGTCTAGGATTTCTTGAGCCAGGCCAAAACTACTGATGCATGTATGAGATCCTGGCTGGAGTGCACGTGCGAAATACCTCGGCCCAGGTTTGCTTGCTTAGAACTAGGAAGTCTTTGTTTTATAGCTTTCTTTGCCTTGCTTGCTCTTTGTAAAATGGTTTACAACTTAAAACCATTTTCTTGCCCTTTAACTTGAAAAATGGTTTAATTATTGAAACCATTTGCGCCTTACTTTAACGAAAAATGGTTTAATTATTCAAAACTATTTGCTTACCTTGCTTGCTTGAAAAATGGTTTAATTATTCAAAACCATTTGCTTACTTGCTTATGCCCGAAAAATGGTTTTAATAAAACAAAACCATTTTACTTTCATTTTCCATCTGGCTTAATTAAAACCATTTTACTTGCTTTTCAACTAAAGGTATGATTGGATGCATCAGAACATTACTTGCTTTCTAAACTCATTGCTTGCTACAATATGGTTTATAAACCATTTAAATACGATGCAAAACAATTTATAATAATAATAATATAGTATTTGGAAAATGAGTTTAGAACACTCACCCTCTTTTGAAGGATCTGACACGGATTAACCTCGTGAACTGAGGGGACCTCGGCACTCCAGTGGATGTTTCTGACAATCAAATAAAATCCATGGAGCGAACCCCTTTACAATCCTTTACATATCTTTAGAAAATAATGCGGAAGCGAAGTGATAATTTTTTTTTTTATTTTTCAAACACTTGGATTTTGCAGAAAAATTGGCCAGAGTTTCCTCTGTTTTTCGGACTTTCCCAAATTTACAAAACCTGCGAAAACATTTAAAAAACTTCTAATCTTTCAATCCTCAACTTCTCAACTTAGTTTTAGGATACTCTCGTCCACTACAAATCAAACACCAATATATACACATACATTTATTCCTTCAAATCATCCAAAACATTCAAAACTTCTTCAATTCCATGCATTTTTTTTTTTTTTTTTTTTTTATCAAAAAGATTGGCTTGAGTGGGACTTAAGCGAAAGTAGCTCACGTACCTAGATCGCACGAGGATCAAAGCCCGTGGTTCCTTTTCAAAATATCTACATATATACATATATACATGACTAAATATTGATATATAATATCTGAAAATGTATATACAATGCGATCCAGTCGTGCGTCTTCTCGTGGCTCGACTCCTTTGTGGGAGGGTACTCTGCAAGCCCCGCTTTGTCTCGGTCTAATGTTTTGAAACATACGGAAAGAATTTAAGACTAAAGGAGCTCGGTGAGTGTACAATTTCATTAAAATCTTATTTTCAGTATATATAATAAAAGTAATACATACTTATCTGATTAAAATCAATTTATACCTTAAACCTTTGTAGCACCTTAAACTTTCTTTCTTTCTTTATAATAAATACTTATACAATTAAAATCCATTTATCACTTTTAACATTTATCACTTAAAACTTTCCCTTTCTTTATTTCTTTCTTTACGGTGGAACCCGAGGAATAAACACCTTAGAGCAGTTTAGATGCTTGGCGGTGAGAGACGATCATATTCGGTCACCAACCTTCTGTTGCGGGAAACTCCGCTTTGCATGGGTTCAGTCATAACACCTTATCTTTGCGATGTAAGGATATTACTCTAAACACCCATTTCCCTCCCTCGGTTAGTAACCTATAACTTTACCCCTAAATCTGCGCTTAAGGTACCTCGTAGATATCAGTCCTCGCGGTCGTATGGGGTTAGGGTAACCATCGATTAAAACATTTATCAAAATTAGTTTATAAATCCATTTAAATCCTTTACTTTATCATTAAACACGCCTTATACGAAAATATACATATGCATTCTTTACACATTTTAAACTTCACAGTAATGCTTAACATATGCATATATATCATTTACTATAAATATATATTGATGCAAGATCAACGTATTTTCATATGCCTTAACATTTATATGACATTTCCATTAAACCAGTTTAACATTAAAACCATTCACTTTTAAAAACTCAATTATTAAAAATATCATTTTACTCACAGTTCCTTGCTTCAATTCAGCTTGCTTCAGTGCAATTCACATTTGTCAGATAATTATTTTCACCTTTCAAGAAAACCTGGCTACACATTAATCCCTTAACTTCCATTTTAATCCACCATACACATTCATTTAAGTGAATGAACAAATTACCCTTAAAAGCGCTAAAAACCATCATTTTGTGACCTTTTTCCAACAATACTCTATAGACTTTATGACTCAAAAATCCCGATCAACGGTCTTCCAAATTGCAAAAACTCTCAGATCAGTCCTTTATATCAATGACATCTCTTTAAATTTTCAATTTAAAATTCCTTCTCTAAGGCCCTCAACCATATAACCTGAGATTATTTATATTTTGATGCCAACTTGGTTAACTCACTGAATCACCTACTGTTATTTATCCTTGATTTATGGGATCTTAACTCCATAAATTGGAAATAGTTTCTTCACTCATTTTGAAGCTATGGTTCAAATGTTTCTTCTCAATTGGAATCACTTGATTTGGATCACCAAAACTCAAGTTATTGTATTTTATCTAGATGACTCAATTTGGCAGAACAAGAATCTGCACAGCAAGCTCCTCTTTGATAAATTTTCTGGGTACTTTGAGGTTACCATTTGCATGCGCCTTCAGATAAATTTTTCCCCTACGAAGTCTATTTTACCAGAACTTTGAATCCTTTCAATTTGGATGAGTGAAACCATATGGCCAAAACACACAACCATACCCAAAACAGAGCAAATCAGTGAGCTACACAGGCTCACCTTTCAATCCATTCTTTAGACCTTGACTATAATTTTCTTGTGATCCCTTCTATAAATTTGTAGCCCTATATCTTACTGGTTCTTTACCAATTAGAATCAATTAATTTTGGATAATTATAACTTAATCTATAGCCAAAGCAAAACAGGGTTTTACAGAAATTTTGACAGCATTCCTTTTCACTTTACAACATGATCTTAATGCCTCAATTCAAATCCTTTTCTTTCTAACCAATTCCAATGCATTATACCTCAATTTCATAAATCCTAACCAATTTCAACATATCATAAAATTCAACATCAAACCCTAACCATTCACTCATGATTTTTCAAACCCTAACCTAATCCCCTCCCATTTTCTCGTTTCTATCAAATTCCTCATGATTCAACCTTAAATACCCCCGATTGAGTTTTATCCACAAAATCTCAACAAATCAGGGTTTGTGTGATCGACAAACCTAGGTTGGAACAAACCAATCTCCATGAAAACTACAACAATCATACCAATAACCCTAAACATCCAGACCTTGATTCCATAAAAAAAAAACATACCTTTATTCTTCTCCTTCTTCTCCCCTTCCTCTTAACTTCCCTCTTCTTCTCTCTTCTTCTCCCTTTTCTCCTCCATGCAGGTGCCTTAGCCTTTGTGAGACAAAATGAGACTTTGTTTGTCTTCCCCATTTTAAATATTCAAATATTTCCTTTGAATTACCATTTTGGTCCTCCCATTTCTAATATTGCCAATCAACTTATTTTATTGCATTTTGAGCCCATGAACCTCATTGGTCCATTCTAGCAGGCACAAACCCTAACTTAGCCCTTAAGAAATGTTTTGATTGGCTCTCTGAGAAAGATATCTCACATTTATCTCTCTTTTTATTCCTTTTTGTCTTAGGCGATTTTATACAGATTAACGTCAAAATATTCTATAATTTATTAAACTTCCATTGACATAAAATATTCTAATTAAATCCTTCCTGATTGATTCAGGCTTTGAAATCTGAAATCGGATTTAAAATCATTAAAATCGGAAATCAGGACAATAAGCGTATTGATATCAGGTATTTCGTTCGGATCGCCTGGAAACTATCAAACGGACCCGTTCCTCCATTTCGATTTCGTTGAACTCTATGATTGATTCGGACATTTCGTATTTTTCGGCCAATTAAAAATTTAGTGCGAATAGAATTCAGTCCAGAAAATCACTATTCACTTAAATCTCTATTCTCTTACAAATATCAATTCAAAATCGCAGGTGAAAATTTTTAAGTCCACTTTGCAAACCCCTCCATCACGGATATAATAAGAAAAATCACTATTCCTTAGGGCTTGGGTGCAATTTTCGAAAATTTTCACTTTGTACTAGTGACGTCAGGCGTTCTAAATTCTAATCTACCCTCATTTCTATCATTGGACCACCTCTAGTCAGTTTCAAAAACTACTATTATAACATTCAATCGGTTTGGGGTTTATCTTTTAGCACTAAACTTGATACAGTTCCACACTTTTCCCTTTGCTTTTTAACCTACAACTCAAGCAGAATATGACACTATATTAATTGCTTTAGCAATCTTTGTAACTTAACTTACTTCTCACTTTTTCTGCAGCTCGGCCCGAATCGCTTAGCCGTAACAGTGCCTTCAGTTTTAAAATTGAGGTCGATCTTGAACCTATTTTAATCATTTAATAAGGAACCTAAACTATCAGTGTCTGATTAGGGCTTAATTACGGCTTATAACATTACAGGCATTTGGGCTGTGTCTGGAATTACCTGTTTGTGATTTGCTTTGCATCTATTAAGTGTCTTGATGCGCTGAACCTAAAGGCCTGCTTGGCCACACTCCCGGTGGGGTGTACGGTACACCCCTGTACATGTAGGTACACCTTAGAAATTTACCCGATTTTGCTATTTTCCCTTTTTGATACCAATTCACTTCTTCCTTACATAATTCCTAACACCTCGAAAATTTTATCTTACTGAAATATCAAAACAACTCCATAACACTTGAATTGGTTGCTTTGGAACCTCGAACCACAAGCCTTAGGTGAAAATCAAGGCTCACTCAAGGTCCACCAATTCTTTAATCGAACCACATAAAATGTGATGATTCCATATTTGGTTTCTCTCAGTTCAGGGTTTATTCTCATAACCTGACAGAGGTGAGGTTTGTGTGAGCTTTGCAAACTAGACCGAAAGAACATCCCAATCTCCTTGCAAAGTCTAGGAATCGAAATATATGTTGATTCTAAGACAAACATACCTTCAATCTTTGGATTTCTCCTTCTCCTCCTCACTTCCTCTTCTTCCTCTTCTTTTTCTCTCTTCTTTTCTCACGATCATTGGAATAACTGGAGACGAATGACATTTGGCTTTTGTTTTCCCATTATTATATTATCGACTTTTTCCATTAATTCTGACTTTTGTCCTCATCTCTTTAAACCTTGCAAATCAACTTTTATTATTTCTCTTATGGCCCATCTCTGTTCCATATCCTTTTGCCTGTGACAATTTTACCCATGTTTACTGCATAAGTCGGGTTCCATAAATTATCATTTCCTGCATTAGTCTCCAAAATACTACAATGTGACACTTGGTACTCTTATACACCCTTACAGTATCATGTACTGTAGACTCTCTCGGGATGAGGTGTTACACTACCCCATAATCCAATAAAAATTATTTTTCCTTTTTTTTTGTTTAGGAAGGGAAATTCTTTCAAATGTACCGAAAAATGAAAAAATAAACTTGAAAGGTAAAGGACACACCGGCACGTAGCGGGGACCATACCGCCTCTACCCAGCTACAACCTCATGACAATTTGCTCTAAGTTACATGCAATCCGCTTGTATTCCACCGACTCAGCCATGAGCAAGAGAAGAAACATCCATTCATGAGAAGGACATGATTGGAGATAAAAAACTAAAGGGACACGAAATTATAATAGATAAAAAGAAAAGGAAGAACAGAGGGAGCCCTAGAAGGGATGAGAGACCTTTTTAGCTTTTAATGTTCCTCTAGTAAGTGGAAAACAACAAACATTCAAATAACCCAGCCTCCTCCCCAATTTTGTCGCACCTTCAATCCTGCGCCCACCCTCGAGTAAAGCAGGGAAAACCATAAACACAAATATATATATATACTATATATATATATATATCTATATATATATATATATATATATATATAAAGGAGAGAGAGAGAGAGAGAGAGAGAGAAATAGGGGAGATAGGAGTGGGTCTCTCTTTGCAGGATTAAACTTTTCTTAAACCTCATATTTTAAAACACTCTCCACCACCTCATCACAGCCAGCTCTTGACCCAACACATTTCCTATGCTTTTCCTTTATCCCTCTCCTTCCCCACTCTTTCTTTCTCTCTCCTTATCCTCACTTCCCTTCTCTTTCTCTCTACAGCAATACATTTGTACTCTCCCTCCATTCATATAAATACACACATATGAACATTGTACATTAAATTATGATTCATTTATAGCATGTTTAATAAAATAAGTATTATTTTTTCCATCTTTTTGAGATTACAATTTACCAAATTCTTGAAGAAAAGGTCCAGAAAAGTGTGAAAATAAACCTTCATAGTAAAATAAACATGAATTATCTCAGCAGGAAATAACCACAGAACCTGAACATCAGCTAGCCACCACCACACATAGGCGACCAAAGCATAGAAGGCCATAGAACAGCAGCCCCAGAAAAAAATTGAAAGAACATGATGAGACACAGTCCCGACACCATCTAAACATTAGCCTCTTTTTCCAGAAGACTGCATCTAGTTCATTCCTAATTTCCCTTGGAGATTTTTATACTAGGACCGCCTTATTGAGATTCTACGGTAGAATCACACCGAACCACCTCTACCCTCGTTCTTATCTCCTCCATCATTCTATCTGAAAGCCTGCCGCAAAATGAAACAACCAATTATAAACATCCTCGAACCAGAGGCATACAGGATATTCCACAGAACCATTGCATGATTCACCGACCATCTCTACATGAGACAACTCTGCCTTCATAGCACATCATAAACATAGCAAAATAATCGAAGCAAAGAAGGATGATTCTGATGTCTTACATTGAGATAACTAATTGAATGATAAAAAGATCTTTCGGTAGCTCACAATCATGTTCGACCTTTTCTTCGCTCTTATCTATCCTCTTTAAGTTTTCTCTGACCTTTAGTCATTTTCCCTGACACATTTACATGAGCCACTTAAAGGCCCTCGTCGACAACCACCAAAAATCGAGGATGCCGTATTCTTGATATGTATCGTTCATCAGTGAGCAAACAGCTCAATAATGTGATAAAGAAATAAAAATTACTACACTAAATGGGGCCTACAATTATATTAATACAAAGTTATTAAATTTTTATAAGCAATTGCTAAAATTAATTTCATTAGTATGAACAAATAAAATTAGTTTATTTTACTTCAAAATATTTTATTTGGGTGGCTTCTATTTATATTAATTGATTAAATAAAAAAGTTAATCTAGAAAAAAATTAAAAGTATATAATAAACTTAAAAACTATTTTTTTTGTTCGCTATTCTTAAATAATATTTTAAAAAATTATTTACTAATATTATTGAAAAATATATATTTTAAAATAGTATATAAAATCTTCTAATAAATTGAAAATAAGAATTAAGCCTATAATTATATATTTTTTTGCACTAATATTCTAATTAATAATTTAAAAAATAGTTTATCAAATTTAATTTCTTAATTATTAATATAAAATAAAAAAAAAGTTCTTGAATTAAAGCTTACACTCTGAAAAAACCTTCATTTAAGTGGACAATTCGGTCTCAGATGCGTCCTAAAGCAACGAAATTCCCAGAACTGGATTAGAAGCGGAATTTCGATCTTAAAAAACGCGACATGTGATTTCGATGAGTCTCTAATCAGTCTCGATTAGAGACGGAGAGGATCCGTCTGTCAGACGGATTAGGCTACAATTTTTATTCAGTTAATATTCCCAAAGGTCGATTCGGAGTCTACGATTAGAAGGCTGAATTTTGAATGCAAATTTCGTCTCTATTCGAGACAGGTGTGATTAAGGTCTCTGACCGACGGAATTTTGATCTTAAATTAGTCTCTGTTCGGAGGCAGTTGGTCCGTCTCTAATCGAGAGGCGGAATTTCAATTCTCAAATTAGTCTGCGAGCAGGCGGATGGATTAAAGTCTCACGATTAGAGGCAGGATGGATTAGTCTTTATTGAGGGCGGAATCAAATAAAATCTCAGTGAATCCTCGTCTACGATTAAAGGCGGAATTTTTGGTCACCAAATTAGTCTGCGATCGGAGGCGGTTTATTCGAATCTCGATCGAGCGATTTCATTAGTAGTCTACAATTAGAGAGATGGAATTTTGAATCTCAATTTCGTCTCTCTTCAAGGCGGAATGATTTAGATCTACGATCGACCGGAATTTTGAATCTCAAATTAGTCTCACGATCCCGAGACCGCATGACATTAAAGATCTCTGTCGAGAAGCGGAAAATTTTGGCCCTCTATTATGCATATATACTAATATTTTTTTGTTGACATGTCTTGACTTTCTTACAGATCTTGACTTGTCATTTCAAAGCTGATTATATGAAATCATTAAGATGTAGCTTAATAGTTAGGATTAATAGATATCATTAAATAAGTTGAAATACACAATACTTTTAATTAATTATAAAATCAATAGTATTCTTAAATAACAAAATGGTAATATTAGTGTCAAATATAGCTACTGATCATTGTCACCACGAAAAAAAGTAGCTAACTGTGATTTCATCTGCTCCTACATCTGTCTTTGCATCTCTTGCATTTGTTTACACATCTCCTCCTGCATTTGTTTACGCATCTCCTCCTGCATTTTTTGGTTTTGCTCCTGTATTTTTTGGTGCTGGTCTTGCAAATCCTTCGCCGATCATCATGACTTATTTCTTCCTGCCTGGCTGCAATTTATCCTCTAACTCAGCCATGACTCGTCGCGAGTGAAGTTCCACTTTAAAAGAGCGATGCTGATATGTTGTTGATATTTTAGAGCCAATACTATATAGTCGATTTCTTCACTCCCACCGACATTTTTTAACAAAGAATTTTCATTGTCATCAAGGGCGAGGTTGGCTGACCCCTCCTCTGGTTAGGTTTATCTCCTCCGTGATTGGATAAATCATCACACTCAACAACACATCACATTAAATTTATAAATTTAGTAATGAAAGAATTAGCAATAATATAATAAAACATTAAATTTTAATTAAGATGCTAACATTCAAAACTTTGGCTTTCTCATTGTGAATGAGCCATCACTCCTTTTAGTATGATTGCGAATAAAAAATACATGAGTATGTAGGCTTCTTTCCCGAACTTTTGTTCGTGTGAGTTGAAAACAAAATGTATATAATGTGATCACCTGATTAAAATGTGTGTAAAATTTTCTTATCGTAAAAAAACCTAACCATCGTTTAGCATGTGAAAAATGTGATAGATTTGTAATTTTTTTCTTTCCCCACTTTAAGGGTTAATGTATAATAAAAACAATCATTAGTGGAGAAGATGAAGACGAAGAAGTGAATGATGAAATGGTAATGTAAGACAGAAATTCGATTTATGGAAAAGGGCAAAATTGTAATTTATGTTACAAAATTGTGATTTCGGTTAAAAATCCAAAATTTATTCTCTAGATCTCGGATAACAAAAGCCCAGTTTCATAGTTGGAATCGTCTCGTAAAATATAGCTAGCACGTAAAATTTAAGTAGAATTAAAGACAAATCGAAATTTTACGTTTTTCGAACATCATGATTCGGAGTGATGTAAGACAATTTTGATGCCTTTGAAGATTACATATATATAGGTACTCATATGTACCATAAATTAATTTATGAATGAAGAAATGAGTAAAATGAATGTAGATATAGTACTTAGAATGTCAAAAGCGGGAAATGAAGGGACATAATGGTAATTTTGAGATTTGATTTAAGTCACAGTAATGAAATAGTGTACATGACTCTTCTTCTCAACAAAAATGAGAGTAAAACGTGAATTCTGGAAAAGAAGAGGCGTGGTGGCAATGGTGGTTTTAATGAGAGAGAGTCTTCATTCTCTCTAGAAATCTGAGGCGATCGACGTGACGGATCTTCGGAATGAAGGAGCGCTCTGTGAATGGCTATGCTGGACAGGGTTTGAGGAGTTTTGACAAACTCAGTGAGGTAGGAGTTTCTCCCTACTTGGGTTTTGATGTAGTTTAAATTTTTATTATATTAATGTTCGGTTGGTTGGGGCGCTTGAGCAGTAGTTTGATGGTTCAGACACTTGGAATCGAAATGCTTAGTTTGAGACCTGACGGTCAGTATCAATTTCTGGCCCATTTGGGTTCATCATGTGATAATTGTTCAACTGTAAATCATGTATTGGTTTGTAGGAGATTTGAAATGGCCAAGTGAAACCAGGTTCGCCACGAAGCAAATCATTTGTGCTTTAGAAGGCGATGTAGGGTTTTCTTCAGAAAGCAGTGTTCACAAAAATAAATTTTTGTGTTAAAATGTAATTTATTGAAGTAATTCAAGTTAGATTTAACGTGTTTGATAATTAATGATGAGCTAATTTTGGTGTATGAAATGTGAAATTACATGACATGTTTGTGATTTAAATTATGAATATATGCATGGTGATATATTTGCGCTATTTATGAGTTATTGAAATGGCATCCTGATGCATTTCATATGCCTTTGGGGGCACCACTAGAGATAGGAGTGAGTGCATGAGGTAGTTTCTTAAGAGAACTGTTTCGGAGGGTAGACTAGTAAATGTAAAATATCTTTAGGTTATTCTAAAATAATAATAATAGTCGGAGAATTGATCTTTAAAAATATCAATCGTCGGAGATGGCTGATTGATATACATCGGAGGGTGATCACATATAAAATATGTCGTCGGAGGCAGCCCGATTGATATATCTGGATGGTCCACTAAATATAACATCGGAGGCAGGTCCACTTTGCCAGATGGAGGGTGAATAACGAAATATAAACAAATAGACTTTGTTTGAAACTGATTTTCTCATACATGGCTTAGGTAGGTGTGAGGGAGTGGTGAGGACTTCAGTGCAGGATGATGGGTTCAGACATTCAGTAGGATCATGCATTTGCTTGAATGTGTTTATTTGGAGCATTGCATATGCACTTAGGTGGAGGAGTAGCCAGCAGGGCGATTCCTCTTGAGCATTAGTTCACTACCATCGAGGAACATATTTTTAGAGTACAGGGAGGCGGCACGAGGAGACGGATCGTCTAGAGGTGAGTTTAGAAAGCGGTTCTTTGGCTTTGGTTTGTGATGTATACATGTATTAGAATTCTCGATTTTAATATATGTATTTGTATAAAGAATTGATAACTCTTTTGAAACTATTGGATATAGTTGTTGTATCCTTGATAATTATAGTTATTGGGCCTAGTGGTGTTTGCTCATGTTGTGATTATATTGAATTTGTTGGGACGGGTTATGCGGGTGTTGCACTTGGGTGGGAGCTCTCAGTGAGGAGACTCTGGAATTTTCTAGTGACCGGGTAACCAGGCATCCGCGCATTCCCTTGAGATTGTGGGTAGTCAACGGACCCCCGGGTTTGGGGCGTCACAGGTAATGATAAATGTAATAATTAAAGAGCAGTAGTAAGTAGAATATAATCGACAAACGACGAATCCACGGTTTAGAGAAAGTGTCTTGGAAAATGGCAAGCCATTGTATAATTAATAATTACATCCCAGGCAAATCTATTATGTGAAAAGAAACCATTAGCTGTGAGAAATGGAAAACCACTTGCTTTTTTTTTTGTTTTCCTTCCCTGAGTGGAGACTAGAGACTGGAGACTCATAACAACGCATAATCAAAACCTCTAAAAACCATAAAGGATGAAACAACATCCAGGTTAATAGCATAATGAAACAACTTTAAGCCTACTATTTGATAATTAGTCTATACATTTTAATATTAACTATTATAGTAAATTACCTTTAACTGGTTTTATAGCGTATAATGACCGTTGATTTGATTTTTCTCGATTGTATATACTTTACTCATTTGAACACTAAACATAAATAGCGTCTGAAAATGGCAGATTTGTAATGGGGCGACCTGACCACCACATTACACAGGCAGCGACAACCACACACGGAAAAAAATAAATAGTGAATAATTGTTAAAATAAACATTTTAATGCTATGAAAATTTGTTTTGGGCCTTTGAAACTTTTTGTTTCTTAAAGAAAGGGTAAAATGGTCGACTTGCGATGTTGGGACGGTAGGTGGGTATCTATAATTGAAATGGGAGTTACGAAGTGTAGTTTTATCCATATACAAACCTATCTATATATATATATATATATATATATATATATATATAACCTATCCTATATTATTATTTTATTAAGGAAAACTTTAATAATGTATAAATAATATAAAGCAAATTTGTTTCACAGGCAAAACAATAAAACCATATTTTACCGTCCTCCTTGTTCCTTTTTGCCTCCCTTTTATCCATACCGCTGGACATATAAGTAATATTTTATTATGAGTAAACAAAGAAACCATTACAGTAGGTGTCGTTGAATAGGTAATTTGAATCTGAACTCAAATGTAACAAATATCGTTCATCTTTCTATTAGATTTGAACTTTTTCTACGAAAATATTTTTAGTTTTTTGAGATATTCAAGTAGATACCATATATAAGCAGTATTTTATTAAAGATGTAGTCACTTTAATTAAAATGAAATAAAAATATTTCAAACTTCAATATATATATATATATATATATATATATATAGATCACATCACCATTCATTGATTTTTCTTAATAGACTTAAAGTAATATAATAAAATTTAGGGTCCCAATTTTTGAAGAAAAAATAATAAAAGGGAATGGAACAGGCATTTGAATAATAATAAAAATTATTATTATTCCTACTTCTCCCACCGGAAAACTCCCTCCCACGGCCACCTCCTCTGCTTGAAGAGTGAGATCCATGGACAACCGTCACCTCCACGGCTTTCGTCCGATCATCTTCGCCATGATCGATAACGAACTCGACATCATCTTAACCGCTTCAAACGTGTAAACTGCGGTATCGAGTGGGTCCCTGCGCTTTGTCCAGCTAACGGCTCCATGTTGCAATGCCACATAGAATGTTGCGGAGGTTCCGGACATCGAATCAAACCTGTTAAATAGAAAGTTTGTATAATTAAAAATCAGTTTTTGTTCAAGATATAATATAAAAGTCAAAAATTCAGATTTTAATAGTATTTTTTCCTTATTTTAGCTTGTGTAAGTTATTCAATTAAAAATTCTATTTATGTAATATTTATTTCAAACAAATATGAATATAAGGAAGAGGTTAAGTGGTTTTTAAGCAGTAATAAAAGTTCAAGGAACTTCTCAAATTTAAAGATGCATTTGAATTGAGTAATTGTTTCCAAAATGTCATTACTTATAATATAATATTATAAAAAACATCTTGGAACTATGTTTTACTTATATTGAATCTAATAGTAAATTTATTTGATTTCAAATTATATTTGGTTCTAAAAGTTTTAATAAAAATGAAGAACAAAATAGAGAAATGAATTTATAATATTAGAAGAATGGAGGAAAACAACAAAATTGGTTTAGGTTAATTATTTAATTTTTTATAATTTTTATTTGTAAACCAAACATTTATAAATAATTACTGACGAAGTCACATGAACCAACATTATCTATGATATCCACGTCTCTTCATCGCTAAAATCGACCACCACCATATTAAAATAATAATATATTATATCTTCGGATGGAAATTGAGAATTATAAACATCTAATTTATCATCTTACGTTTGAAGTAGCCTCTACCTGACCTACTAAAAGATTTATGAGAATTATGCTTAGGATAGTACGTCTTGTCTTTATTTATTAATAAGGTCCGTAAACTAATAAAATTAAACATAATATTACAACTTAATGAAACAAAATATATTTAACAGACTAATTTTGCCAACAAAACCTACCAACACCTATTCCCAACACCCTAGGCACCCTCTACCCACTCAATTTCATCAGGCTATCCCATTGTAATTACATCTCTTTTAAAGTGCACGATTTTATGATTTTAATTTCTTATTTTTAATTAATTTGATAATATAAAATATTATTTTCACTTATTTGGAAAATCTACTAAATATATTTTTTAAATTTTATTTATTCATTATTTTTATTCTTTTATTAAAATTTTATTTTTGTATAATATATATATATATATATATATATATATATATATATATATATATATATATATATATATATATATATATATTCATAATACTTTTATTTATGATTTAGTTTTATTTTATTTTTTTATACTTTTATATTTTAAGATTTAATAAAGAAAATATAAAAAAATAGAAATAAAAATATTATATCAAAAGTTACATTATTACGTACATAAAGGTAAACATTGAAAATTTAAAATTAGTGATAATCGTTTTAATATTTAATTTGAATATTTTTTTAACTACCTCAATTTCTAATTCTAATTAAATGATTAGCTAATTAATCATTTAACTACCTCAATTTCTATTTCTTACTTATGTTTCATATATCCCTTTCTTGAAGGTTCTTTTGTCTATTTTATTTTTTGAAAAAAAAAAAAGAATGAAATTCATATTCGAGTAAATTAATTGGTTATTTCTATTTCAAAAACTATTATTCCGTTCTTTTTATTCATTTTATTTTTCTCTCAAACATTTTTTGAAAAATAATATATATATATATATATATATATATATATATATATATATATATATATATATATATATATATATATATATATATATATATATATATATATATATATATATATATATATATATATATATATATATATATATATATATATATATATATAAGATTGATGGACAAATTTGACATTTTGTTAAAAAAAAACAGAAAAATTTTAAATTAATCATATTCAGCAATAATAGACAAAAAAAAAACCAAAGTATTACATTGGTTTTTGAATTAAAACTTAATTAATTCATTTCTTAAAACTAAAATGATTATTTATAATTATTTGTGCATATGTGCAAAGTTTTTTTCCTTGGATATGATGTGGGGGAAAATTTTAGACCATTTTCTAATTTATTGTGTTATTATAGGGTATATGTTTTCAATTGAGCTAACTTCCCAGTATATGTTGGGATTCTAGACTTTCTATTTATAAAACAAATTATTTAGTTCTTTTTCATTTGTGTTTTTCATTACTTATAAAAGTAGAAAAAAATACATAAATATAGGGCCCAGAAAGATAGATGAACAAATAGGATTTTTAAAATAAAACAAATATTAGGGATAAAACTTCCGTTGTTTTGAGAACCAGTTTTGGATTTTTAATTCTCTGTACTTTTTTTTAGAAGATTCGATAATTAGAAATGAGATTCGAAGACGGAACTTTAAAGTCTCTATTTAAGTCTCTAAATAGAATAATTTGATTCAATCCCAATTTGGGACGAAATTAGTCTCTGTTAGAGCGAAATAGAAAGGCAGAATAATTAAAGATCTCTAATCGAAGACGGAATAAAATCGTCTTTGATTAGGACGATTGTGACGCCCCCAGCTTAGGAAGTGCCGTTGACTGCAGGTCAACTTCTGAAAAGATACATAAATGCCATGTCATAAAGGCATACTGAGTAAAATAGCTCTTGATTTATAACTAAATACTAGAAATAAATATGCAACTATATTCTCATAGTTTTCATGCTTGTTCTACAAAAAAGATTTATACATATTTGCAAAATATTCTTGCGTATTTAAACTTTCTTCTCCAAAAGCTACCTACTGCAAATGAAATACCAGTTGATCCACCAGCACACAGAAAGGGGTCATGACAGGGTGGCAAGCCGATAGAAAGTTTTACTCTGAAAGTTCTGTACAAAAAATGTACGTATGCAATGGCATATATGACAATCAATCATTTCCATGTTCAGCTATTATATGAAATATCACATCTGTGCATGGGATGCAGCCCCTCATGCTCCTGGCTTTGAGTCCCGACCAAGGCTCCCTTGCTGGAATGCGAGTGTAGATAAAACCCCGGTGCCACACCACAGCTGCCAAACCATTGGAGATACAAATTTTATTTTATCATTCTTTTTCCTTTATTTTATGGACCTGCAGTTTTAGGGTTTTACAAGTAGGGCGCCCATACATGCTCGACGCATTCGTGAGCTACGTCGGCGGGATTCATGTATCTTAGTGAATAACATTTGGGACTTTCACCAGGGATCTATGACTTACTCATAAAAACATGTAATTTTATCATTTTGATCGTTCCACTTTTTCAGTTGATCTCTACCTTGGACTTTGTCCCATTTTCCCAGAGTTCGACCGTTCACCAATCCGGTGAATAAACCTGCTTACCTTTGGGCGCGATGTGACCCGTGCATATGTAATACATGATGCGATACATTTTTCCTCATGATACATGCATGAATGCGCAACACATTCTTAACATTTACAAACCATGGAAAATTATAATTTACACGTATAATATACCCACATTCCTCCATTACAAACCATGTTAATACATGAGTATGTGCATCGACTTCACATTTCACACCTTTGCGTGTTATTGAATAGTATACTTGGCCTTCAGTGCCGAGAGTGGAATGGGTGTTCGACGGGGCACTTCACGGTCCCTTCCTGAACGCAGACTTGATGGGTTCGATAATTATTTTCACAACAATGAGCCCGCAAACACTGAAACTTTGAGTTCTAATTAAAAACTCCACAACTTCCACACGGTCACAGTGAAGCATTCATGAAATTCCTTTTATGGTCAAGAGCTGGAACTAATTTAAATGGCCTTTTGTGGCGCTCCCCGTAACGACCCTACCATTATAAAACGCTTTGTTGAGTAAGCAGTAGAAGGAAATATCCTCTTGGGAGGTTGTGAAACTCAAACTTTTGGTGTCCACCGTGAATCCCCCCTTTGGTACCAACTTTGAGTACTGCGGGTGTGGTGGGCGAGAGCAGGAGAAATCTTCCTTTCCCTTTCCTCCTTTCTCCTTTCCTCCTTTCTCTCCTAAGAACCGTTTCCCTCTTTTCTTACTCTTTCCTCTATTTTCCTTCCTTTTGCCTTTACATTCATTTTCTCATTTATAATCTCACCTCTTTTCATTTTCTCTTCTCTTTCTATTCTCACGTTTTTCTCCTTTTGAATCATTCTTTAAACGTATGAATCAAAGGAAATGATTCCTCCTCATTCACTCCCTACCGAATTTGTGTGGGCATCTAACTTCAGTGTTCTTTTTAACACATTTCTTTGTTCGCGTATGACATCATGCGCTCAGTGGCTCATTGTGGTAGTGGGATTCAACTTTACTACGGCATTGGCTAATTGTAGTATAACTCAGTGGACTGGCATGGCCTTGCCAAAGTGTCGGCTCTCTTAGGATCTTGTGTGGCATCCCGCCTGTCATGTATTATTCGACACCCACGCCTCGAAAAAACGTGATCCAGGCTACCTTGGAATCAGACGAGTCGGCGTGGTAGGTAAATTTATGGGCAGTTCAACGGAGATGTCCAGTTTGTCATCGAGATCTAGAAAAATTAAGTTTTTAAATTACACAATTTTATACTTTAAGGAAGAGTGGAATTTTCTCGGGTCTCTGACGGAAAGTTAGTCTCCCAAATAGAGACGGAATGATTTAGTCCCAATTTGAGACGAATTCATTTCGTCTCACATGTGATACCTGAACTTTAGTCTCTAATCGAAGCGGATTTTTCCATCTCACGATTGGAGGCGAAAATTATTGGAATCTCTATTCACGTCTAAATAGAGACGAGGAATGATTCAGATCTCGATTCGTCTAGTGCGGAGCGATCATTAAATCTCTATTTAGAGATGGAGAGTAGTCTCCTAGTGTGAATTTGTATGCAATCAGTCACCCTGTCCGAGTCTATTTAGGACGGATGATCTCAAGTCTGTTCGATTTTTTCTTGTAGTGAGTCCTCGGAGTGCTTTCAGTCTCTTTTCTGCTTATTTACTACTACTATAAATGTTGTGTTAGTGCACTATAAATTAGTAATTCAAAATTTTAATTTATATTAAAAGGAGCAGTTATTCACATTAAAATTTAAAGTGGGGAAAACCATCAATTTTATTAATGTTCGAGGAAAGGAAATTTTTTTCGATTTTTGGATTGATTAGATCTTTTATTGTTATTATTATTATTTCACTTTTTGTGAAAATATTCCTTTTGTCGATATAACGATCTATTTTAAAATTTTAGTTAATCAAAGGATCAAAGTACAAATATTAAGTATTTCCATTTCTTGAAGATTTTCTTAAATTTTAATACTTGCAATTTAAACGTATTGGTTTAAAATATTAGAAAATCCTAGTTTTAAAACTATTCAAATTATTATTATTCTATCCATGTTTCTCATTCTCGAAAAGTTTAATAACATGAACTTTGAAAAAATAAAAGAATAAAGGAAAAGCGAAAAAAAAAAAATTTTAAGAAAATAAATTAAAAACTAAAATTTTTTATAAATATAAAAGTATGGACATTACTAAATAAATTCATGAATGTAGAAAAGACTTCGACTTAGATTGGGACATGACCCGATTGGAATGTGTAATTTCTTTATAAAATTCTGGAGGCTTTGCATCTCTAAACTTCTTAACAAGTTATTCTTCTACAAAAAGTTGTAATAAGTATGTATTTTTTATTTCTCTACAAAAACAAAATGTAGTTTTTTAATATTTAAAAACTAATTAGTTTTAATGATTATTTATTATGATACTAAAATAAAAATTAATCATGATAGTAAAATAAAATAAATTATTTTTACTTATATTAGTTTTCTATCAATTACCTACCATGATGTTTAAATTGATCTGGCAAAAAAGCGATCATTAAACATAATATCAGTACCAGCGAATTTAATTGATCGAGTGACCATCGGCAAATTGTGAATTTCTTGTAGTGGCCCTCTATATAAATGTTTGATATTTAATAATTTACCTTGAATTATAAATAAAATTCTAAGTTATCTTTGATAAAATTCCTTGAAATTTATAAATCTATTACAAAGCGTACCTGGGACACATTTTGCGAGAATTGCAACAAGCTACATGTTTTGTTATCAATCAGATTTGCAATGTATGAGTCTCGAGGATGGCGCCAAAGTTTCCTGCCATTTTTTGCAACATAAATGAATCCGTTGCAAATTTCCATTGCAAGTCCATTGCAAGTTAGTTGCGATTCGATTCGCAATTACTTGTGCGTTCGGGGTCGGGCTAGCTCTCGTCCATTCATGTGGAATACAAGTGGATGTCGGGTTGCAGACGCCACTTGAAGAAAATCGACGAGTCTCCTTTGTACGGGAGGCTCTACCCAGATAAACACATGAAACCTGTCCCCAGCGATCCGATATAATCATGATGATCTGAATATGGATAAAAACGGCCTCTTAGGCCCATACAAATATCAAAGACATATGACTATATCCAATAGTTAGGTTCAAATGTTTTACTCTTATACAACATATTTTAAAATACTTTCGAGATTCTAATACGTAAACATCGTAAGAAGCCCACCGTCAGGCTTCTTCACAACCTCAATCTCGGACGAGGCGGAGTCCCTCACATGCTCACGTACGTAGCAAATAATATCCCTCGACAGGGTGAGCTAATGCTCGATCAGTGGAGATAAGCCTAAGTTGGCTACCTCTCCACCTAAGTGCGGTGCAATGTTCCAAAATAAGCTACACATTGGCCAGAATCGATCCTACTTGAGACTCATCTACATGACCAACTTCCGGATCCAGGAGTCCTCCACTTGACTCTCTCACACTCGCCTGACCTCGTGTAGGAGATTATTGTTTATTAGTTTGTGGGCTGACCCTCCAAGATGTGTATATATCGATTGGGCCGACAGAAATGATTGATATATTGTTGTTGTGGACTACCCTCAGGTGGATATCAAAGTTGGGTAGCTCAGACGATTGATATTTTAAATTTGGACTACCCTCAGATATTAATATTTTAGACAACCCCTTGAACCATTTTCTCTAGACTCATCTCATGCACTTACTCACATAATCTAGGATGTTCAGTGCATATGGAATGCATGTATGCCAATTCCAATCTGATCAATCACATGCAAATAAACATGCATATCACTAATATCCAATCACATAATCATGTCTTTTAATTAATCAATTCATACATCAAAAAATTAGCTCACACTTGAGCTAATGATCAAGCTCTGAGCAATTAAACTTGAATCATAGACCAAGCACATTTTCACATAATATATTTTTGTGTCAATATTCTATGAACGGTAAAAACCTAGGTTTCACGGTTCAAACACACATCCATTCATCGGTTCACTTTGAACCAGGTATTTCTGACCATTTCGACCTCATCAGTAATCATGATTTATCCACAAAAATACAACATTCAAACACCCCGAATCAGCCATGACCAGTCCGCAGTACGCTACATTTAGTTTCAAAATTTAATATCGATTCGGTCCCGGTTGGGACAGTCAAGCAACGTTGAGAGCCTCGATCAATGAAACGGTAACGCAGGTAGCAAGCGAAGAATAAAGCCAGTAGGAGAAACCCCTACTCTCGGAGTTTTGAGAAACTCCTAAATAAAGTGCCACACCTTGGCCTGCAAGTAAACGGCTCCTTATGTCCCACAAAGCTGACGGTTCAGATCGTTAAACCTAGAGAGAAGGAGAGACACACTCTCTCATAGAAAATGAGATCCAAAACCTCATGCATCTCTTTTTTTTTTTCTTTCTCTCCACGTTTTCTTTTTCCTTTTTCAAGGTAGGAGACGACACTATTTACTTTTGTCTTTAGTGTCATTTAAACTTTTCAATTAATACCAATTATGTCATTCTTTTCCCAATTTTGACATTCGGCACTATCACGACCGTCCATTTTCATTATTTCTCTACTCATACCACTTATGGCACATGAGTACGTGTTATATGTGACTTTCGTACTTGTGAAATAATTTCTGACTTTTAGAACCCTTGATACTCAGAAAAATGTGTAAGTGGCTATCTCGGAATTCTACAAAATTTACGTGTAGCTAAATTCCTTGAAGGCGATTCAACGGTCGTCAAATCTCATCATTCGAGATCTAGAGAATAAATTGATTTTTTTAGCAGGAAATAACAATTTTGTAATCAAAATTAAGATTTTCATTTCCAGAAAATTGGAATTTCTCGGGTCTTAAGACCTCCCCTCCTTAAAAGATTTCATCCGAGTGCGAACAATCAAAATATACATATATACAGCGTCAGTCCCATCATATATACTTGATTAATTTAGAATTTTAACAACTAAACCCGCGTACCTTCATCCCCCTAAGCAAGAAGGGATAGGTGGCGGTATCGGTGATCATCGGCGGCTCCCACGTGGACTCATCACTCCATAGTGCCTCGAAAAAGCGTGAAGTCGACTATCCGGGTGTGAGGTCGACGTGTGTAGCTAGATTTCGCGAGACGATTCAGCCCGGTGAAATCGGATTTCGTCATCAGAGATCTAGAAAAATTCGGTTTTGACCGAAGTTACCATTTATCCTTCAGCAAAATCACTGGATTTTCAAGGTCTCACATTCTCCCCCTTAAAGAATTTAGGTCTCGGGAATTCCACACATCGCATCGACCAGCATTACATATGTAACCTACACAATCTACGCTTGATGTATAAGCAATGACCTTCCCGAGTCACGTCACTCCTCGACCCGATGGGTGCGATCGACCTAATCCACATGCAGACTGACATCCATCCCTGCAGGCCCTTGTCGGTTCTACCATGCAATGAAATTTCAATGGGTATCCAAATCTCGAGTCACTCTCGACTCACATCCTCGACTCTAAGTCTATGTGATAACCCGATAGTGTGTTTTTATCCAGTCTCTCAGGCTCATCCTCAACTCTAAGTCTTGGTGATAACCATGTCCATGTGTTTTCATCTCTCGGGCAATAAAACTTGCCCCGACCTGCATTCCCAGGCCTCTTATATCCCACATAGAAATTTCGGATTTCTCCGGTCTCTTACCCGCACGAGAATTTTGAATGGCTTCGGGTCTCTTACACTACCTGAAATTTCGAATAGCACTAGGGTCTCTTACACCCTCATAGAAATTTCGAATGCTTCCGGGTCTCTTACACCCACAAATTTCGAATAACCTTTCCAATTAAACACACCTCATGAAGATTTCGGGATATCACCTGGGATCACCACCCTCATGAAATTTAGGATATAACTTTTCCAGTCCTCTTACACCCGAAGAAATTCGAATAACATCGGGTCTCTTACCCTGAAATTCAGGATATCTCCGAGGTCTCTTACACACACGAAATTTTGGATAACTCACGGGTCCTCTTACCCACACACGAGAAATTTCGGATAACTCCACGGGTCTCTTACACCCACCTGAAATTTGGATAACACCACGGGTCTCTTACACCCGCACAGCGAAATTTGGATTTCTCATAGTCTCTTACACGAAACCAGGACATCTCCGGGTCTCTTACACCCACACGAAATTAGACCTTCCGGTCTCTTACACCCACACGGGACCTTTCGGGATACTACATGGTATCCTTCGCACAGCTTTCTAGGCTTCTCCATAGGGATTAACGGCCCTTTGTCTTGCTTTGCCAACACACTTTAATTACTCTTCATTTCTGATTCAAACTATGGTCTTCATTGGACGTAGTCAGGTCTTCGACCCACTCACGAGAGTGGTGAATGTCCACTGAATTTTACTGCCCCTGCAGGCTCGACGCGATGTTATCGATTGCACTGACATGATATGCCATCTTTGTGACACCCAGTCACGGGGACCTCGTGAGCGGAATCTTGGGGTCTCTGGCTTCCGATCGACCTATGGTCGGCTCTCACCCATCACAGGGAAGAACATCCACATCCACAAGCTTCTCACAAGGGTCTCGACCTCTGAAGCTAAGTATCAATACCTTGAGATATAATGATGAATCAATATGATCGTCAGTTTAAAGCGCTACTGGTCGCGAAGTCTTGAGAGTAGAAATGTGCCTGCATATCCGTTGTCGAGCAACTCCGGTCTACATGCCATGAGATCTGCCTCTGAGACCTGATCTAGCCTCATATGCCGGGTTGTCGTGATAACACTATCAGTGCCCGCCACTTCACAGCAGAAGTCTGGCAGTGAGTCTGTGCGACCTCGACCCACACTGGCCCCTCGGCCCACACGTGTTGTCGGATGCCGATATAACACCCGAATCTGGCTTCAGGTTCCTCTGTCTGTACTAGGGTGTGGAGGAGATGAGCTATGCAGCTCTCGTGTTCCTCTGACCTAAGCTGGGGTGAGGCGTCCCGAAATCTGGGATCCACGTCTCTGGGGCGATCCGGGTCTCGCATGCTGATCCTGGCCCAGTCTTGAAGCTAGTGTGAAGCGGGTCTTGCATCTTCCCAGGAACTAGAAGAAGGTGATCCTCCTCTTTACTGGCTCCCAGTAGCATCTGGTGTTCAGTATCCTCGATCTCTCGATATGGTCGGGCGCTGACCATGAGTCCATGTCAGTAGTAGTCACAGATGCGCCGAATGGACAACCATTATTCTCCCATGAATCTCTTGTAATACCCGGTAATCCCGAAACTACGTGTCTCGAAGATTGACGGTGGTCTCTCGACTCATATTTGCCTGACCTGCTCTAAATTCGCGTGACACTCTTGAGTGCCCGACACCACTTGTCCCAAGATCTCCCTCAGTGGCTAAAACTCGCCCGAACTTAGCGTATAGGCGATGGTCTCCTCGATGCGTAACCTGATCCTCAGTGATACTCATTGCTCCCGCTCATTGGGAGTAGATCAAATGTCATCCACGATCTGCACGACAAGCGATCCTGGAATGGGTTGCAGACACCTGTCATGAGATCCATGAATCTTGCTATAACATTGATATTCGATCGAAGGGCATCGCAGTAAACTGAAAGTGCCCATAGCGTCTAAGCTTTGTCTTAGGGATATACATGCTCTCCACCAACCTCAGGCGAGTGGTAACCGTTATGAAGATCCCATCTTGGGTAAACTCGCGCTCCTCTCGGCGGTGAATAAATCATCAATCCTCGGTAATGATCTGGAATTACGGATCGTAACCACATTGTTGCACAATAGTCAGTACGGTGAAGGGTCTTGCCCTTCTTCTTGGCCGACCAGGAGGCGCCCAGTGGTGGCGAGTCTTCAGGTGTGAACTACTGTCGATAGCTCACCCATGCCCAGACTGCGAGTCCACGCAACTCAGGCGGAATTTGCCATCATGCGGAGTCATAGAGATGGGTGAAATACTGAGTGTAACCGATCTTGAGTCTCGACCCTACATGGAGCGATCCAGGTGCTCATGCGAAAACATCCACATACTCGCTTTTCTTTACTCGAGGTAGATCTAAAAAATTCAGGTCCTCATCCTCTGAGGTAAGGCTCGCCTTGACCGCTAGCGTACGACACTGTTTAAACGCTGCTCGGGGCGAAATATCATGTTTGTCCCCACGAAATACCTGCGAGTGAATCCCTGCGTGTGAGGCGGTAACCTAAGCTCCGCGTCGATAGGCCACATGGTGTCGACGATCCGTCCAGGATGACATCGAACTCTGACATCTCCATGATCCTCAGGTCCATTTTGGCAAGAGTAGAGTTCAAGAGATCTCAACTTCCTTGACCTCGACATATACTGTTTTATTCGCTAACTAGGGAGGAACTCCACATCTGGCTTGACTCCTCCCAGGTCTTGACCTCCCAAGCCCAACTCGACCGCCCATACTTGGGCCTCGCTCTGCAGCTGCGACGGTTGTAGTCTAATCACAGTCGATGTTGAAATCTACGATGGCCTACAACGCTTTCCGATCTGCGTAAACCTTGATAGTGCGCCACCATCGGATCTCCTCCTTGTGAATTTCGGTGATGCGCCACAAACCTTTGGAGATTCAGGATCTTTTTCATCTACTGCTTATACCGGCTTGTGCGTGTATTCTTTGCTGACCTCTCTGACCTCACAAGGGCTGCTTGATCGAATGCGGTGGTGTCTCAGTATGGCATGGGTCCAGGAGTTAGTTATTGCAAATGGCTTCATGAGTCTGAAGTGGATGTCGGGTTACGACGCCACTATCTTTGGTAGTGCCGGAAATGCGGGGCTACACGAATAAAACACAGTGACTTTGTCCCCGGCAGTCGATATAATCACGATGATCTGAATATGGATAAATGGCCACGGGCCCCGTACAATATCCATGAAACATACCAACTATATCCAATAGTTCTAAGAGTTCAAATGTTTTACTCTTATCTGACATATATTAAAATACTTGAATTATTACATGTAATCATATGAAAGCCCACAATCAGGCTTTCTTAGCGGCCCACCGATCTACGGGGCGTGGTCCCTCGCATGCTCCTTTGTGCACAGCCAAAAATCAGCCTCCCTGTGGGGTAGAGCGTGCTCAGTAGTGGAATGCGCCCTAGGGTCAGGCTACTCTCCTTATAAGTGCGGTCTGTGTTCCCAAGGCACACACACATTCAAGCGAATGCATGATCTACTTGAATGTCTACATGATAACTGGATCAGAGTCTGCAGGCATGTCTCATTTCGCTTTAAGCGCCATTGTGAGAATTATTGTTTTATTAGTTTGTGGACAACCCTCCGTGTGTATATATCAATTGGGCGCTTCGACGATTGATGTGTTGTTTAATGTGGACTGCCCTCTGGAGTGGATATCGATTGGTAACCGACGATTGATATTTTAAATTTCGGACTTCCCTCCGATAATTAATATTTTAGACAGTAACCCTTAGACCATTTTCTCTAGACTCATCTCATTGCACTTACTCCTACGTCTCGGATGTTCCAGTGCATATGGAATGCATGTATGCAGTGTTAGAATAGATCTGTCGCATGCAAACCGCAAACATGCATATCCACATATCAATCACGTAATCATGTCATGTAAATTAATCAATTCATACGCAAAAATTAGCTCGCTTGACTATTGGTCAAACACAGCGGTCGACTTGAATCACTTTCGGTAAGCACATTTTCACACAAAAAATATATTTTGTGTCACTGTCTATGAGCATTAAAAACACAGGACTTTGTGGTTCAAACATCCATTCATGGTTCGCTTTGTGAACCTTGCGCGTTTCTGACCATTTGGCCTCATCGAATCCCCAATCCATGATTTATCATAAAAATGCAACATTCAACCACCCAGATCAGCCATATGATCCACCATTTGCTACATTTAGATTTCAAAGACAATATCAATTCCGGTCCCACAGGAGTTTGGGACCCGCGTCAACTGTTTCGTTCGAGGCCTGTCAGCCGAAACTGTAACATAGTACTTAAGCGAAGAATAAAACTTAGTGAAAGGGCGCACCTCTCTCGGAGTTTGAAACTCCACAAATCTAGTACCACGCGAAGCCCTCTGCGTGAAACTGACTTTCCTTCTTGTCACGAAGGCGGCGTTGGATCGTTGAAGCACAGAAGGAAGACACTCTCTCTCACAGAAAATGAGATCGAAACCTCACGCATCTTTTTTCTTTCTCTCCCGTTTTCTTTTTCCTTTTCAAGGTAGAGCATACTACTACTTTTGTCTTTAAATTGTCATTTAAACTTTCTGATTAATACTGAGTATGTCGTTCTTTTCCCGATTTTGACATTGAACTATCCCACGTGATCCATTTTCATTATTTCTCTCATACCATATGGCATGATGCGTGTTATATCTTGACTTTCGTCCGCGTGAAATGTTTTGTTTTGACGATGCCTCGGCGTCCCGAGTTCTATGATTTTGCGTCGGCTAGATTTCGCGAGGCGTTCAACGATTACGATCTAGTCTTGTCATCGAGATCTAGAGAATAAATTATGATTTTTTAGCAGAAATAACAATTTTTATGTGGCAAAATTACGATTTTTACTTTTTCGGAAATTGGAATTTCATAAGATCTTACATTACTTACCACATTTTCATAAGCATTCGGTTTGCAAAAAATGTTTACTTTGCTTGATTTATCAGGTGCTGAAATCGAGTTTTCTTTTAATGCGAGGTGAACTAACTATATGACAAAGTCTCTTAAAGCTCATTGAGAAAGCCAAGGTGTCCTATTAAAGTCACTTCCATGTGACTTGATCTACAGGGTTTCAAAGTATTGGTGACCACCTATCAGTATAAGGTTTGTTATGGATAAGCATAAGGAAAATACGTAAAGGGCTATATTTATCGTGAGTTTCAGGTTCAGATCCATTATTTCTCGAAAGAATTTAATCCTTGATAAGGAATAACATATTTTATCCCCTATCATGTTAGAGATTTTATTTATTCTAAATTAAGGGAAGATTGGCCCGAACCACGCCACATAAATCGGAAGATCTCCCCACTAGGTAAGAAGGCATGACTGAACTCTAAAACTTTTTCTTCTATCCGTCTTTGGTTTGGCTTAATCATGGAGGAATTGAACTGACATCTTTAAATCATTAGATCACCCTTCTTGCGAGGTTCCTTCTTGGTGATACTAAAGTTCGGATGATCAGACACTTACAAATAGTATAAGGGGTTAATTTAAATAAAAGTGAAAGCACATGAGCTAAGTTGAAAGGGTAAATAGCGATGTTGGAAGACTAGAGCATTCATCGTTAAAACAAGCAAAGGGCATAGGGAGGGGGTCACGGAGTTCGGTCGATGAGACTGATTTACTGAACTATAATATATTCCAAAAAAAAAGAAAAAGAAAAGTTGAAGGGTAAATGGTGTTGGAGTCACAAGTTCACATCGAACCAGAGCTACGATAACCATATATTAAATGATGACTCTCCTAATAGTTCAATGTTATAGGATTTGGATTTAATATGAATATTATCCTTTAACACGAGCGTTTTAAAGTGTAGGTGTAAATGTGAAAAGTATGAAAAGTGGGTGAGAATGCACATGCTACTATTATTTAAGTCTGAAGATAGTAATAATTTAGATGAAGTAATCCGGCTCTCAGCTCCTAATTGATATCCATCATTTAATAAAAATTTAGGGGGTAATTGACATGAATAATTCACTTAGTTTAACGATATTCTTTTAATTAAGCTCTCACCTACGGTTTTAACTACATGTGAATAATCCCGTTTGAGTCGGTATCCAGAATAGTTGCGATTGATAGAAACGCGACTTAGTAGGTTAAAAATGTCACTTATCCTTGTCATAATTAGCCTCAAAGTACATTTATAAAAAAAAAATCAATTTGATCCCACCACCTCTCACCTTCCTCTCTCACCATGTGTCATTATTTAATTGGCCACCAAAATTTTTAATTTTTTTCTTAAAAATTCAGTTTTAAAAAACTTTTCTTCTTCGTTGTGGCCTTCTTCAGGTGGCAGTCCTGGTTTTTCGACAACCATTTTTGCTTTCTCTTCTAGATTCATTCGTTTTTTTTTTTGGATTTTGGTTTCGATATAAATGTGTTGTCTTTTTCGGACAACCATTTTTGGTTCTTGTTTAGCTTATGGTAAAGAAAATATCAAAATTTTATAGCAATCCAAAACTCGAGCTTGATTTTCATAAATTGCGAGATCGGCACGGTTTGGTGTAGATGTTATGAGTGGAGTCGGACACCCCAGTGATCTCGGTGATCAGCTCCCTTACTCTAAACTTCTAGTGTAGATTCTTGTGCCTTAATGATTGTCGTTCCCTACTAGGCAGCTTAGAGGGGTGTTCTCACAGTCAATATTGCAAATATCATTGAATCATTGTGCTCATTACCTAGCAAGGTCATTTTGTTTCTAGGTCAGATCTAGAAATGGAGAGTCTCCTCCTTCATTCCTCACTAAAGTAATAGAATAACAATTTAAATTAATGAATCGATATGTTTACGTAAAAAAAGCTGATTTTCAAAACATCACAGTGAAACCCAGCACGAAACCGTGATTTACGACAGAAGAAGCAATGAAAATATGAAGTACTATCGATGAAACAAAACTCTAGATTTTATAAAGCTGTAGATTTTCCTAGAAAACGAATCGCGTAGATTTTCAAAACGTGTTCCACCCGCAACTCCACCCAAACTAAATAATTTCAAATAAAAAACCAAAGAAATATAATCAAAATTTTCTAGCAATCCAAACGAAACTTCATATTTTCATAAGCTGACTGATTTTTAGCAATCCAAATACGACGATTTTCAAAACCGTCTACAGTAAACTCCACAAAACTTCGTAATTTCAAACAAATAACCAAGAAAATATCACGATCAAAGTATGGAAAAAATGGCGCAAAGTATCACGGACATAAAAGCGAAAAAAAAAAATCCGCAAAGAACATGAAAGTGAAAATGACACCCAAGGCAAACAAAAATAGGGATTCTTCCAAGGGAGAATTTTAGGTTTGAAACTCTGAAAATAAGGCTGAAATTTTGAAATGAAAATTTTTGATGGAGGGAGAAAGGAGGTGGATTAGACACAAAAGGGAAGAGGAGGGTGTATATATATATATATATATATATATGAACCAATTAAATAATGACATAGGCGAGAAAGATGAGAGGGAGGATTAGATTGATTTTAAAAATAAAAATTGTAGGTCGATTAGATAATGACATGTGACCAGCCCAGGATTATTACAACTTCTTTTGGTGTTACTTATTTTGCTTGGGACCAATACGATGCGGGACCCCACTAAGCGTGCCATTGTTGGGATTGTGGTGACCTTTGGAATATTACAACAAGTAATAATGGAGGAGTGGCTTGCCGTCCATTATATTAAGCAAATAATTGATTGGCAATGCCCGATCCACAAGAAATCAAATGAACACTTGGGTGACAATGACAATCCTTGAAGTGACTCTTAGTTGGTGATTGGTAATCAAATCCATACTGATAAAATGAAGTTTGAGACTAGGCGATCCACATAACAAAAACTAAGCTGTGGATGGGTGGCTATATGCCAACCTTCAAATAAGTGGAATGGATGGCTAAGCCTTTGATCATTCAGAATAAGATGTTGAGATGATTATGATGATGCAGTAGTGAATTGTGGAATGGAGAGCCTTCACGGGTAAATCAGAGAAAAGTCCTTGTGAGTTAGAACTATCATGGTGTCACACTGGATATGCCCATAAATCTCTGTTTTACCTCTAGGTACTCTCAAGTAAGATCTGCATGTGTTTCTGCCGCTATCCCGATGTGATAACCTCGACTATTCCACACCTATCTTTTCAACTCTCTGTGATCGAAGGAATGATATATGCTCAAATTTCTTTGTTTATGTTCCTCGTGGCCTATTTATAGGCAAAGGTTCGATCCTCGGATGGCTTCCATTGGGTGAAATGGAAACCAATTTCATTGAATAAAACAAAAGCCAATTCTCATCCATATACAAAGCAATTCTGTGACATGGTGGCAAGGTGGAGAAAATTTTCTCCTCTTGAAATAGCTCTTGTTGAGTGTGTTATGGTGGACACAAATCTTCCCCTCTAGACTTTATCTGATAAGCAAATGAGGGTGAGTCATCTTGACTATAGTAGGGCTGTGCGTCTTCTTGATACATGTAATGGGTTTTTCTTTATTAAGATGTGTCATCATATTAGAATAATCTCATTAGTGGCGATTTTCTTATTTGGGCGATTAATCGCCTGTTACACTCCTTGATCGATGATATCTCACATCTATGTGGCTGTCTTGTGATACATAAATGTGTTTTGGCAGTATCGCGACTGATAACATATGTAGTCTCTTTGTTTAAATCACAGTTCTTGAAGAAACCACTTCATCCATAGCATCTCAGCATTTGTGGCTTTGACTTCCAATGATGACTCCTGCGAATGTGAAATGGGGTACCCGTAAGTGATTTTCTCTGATCTAGGTCTCCAAACTCATATCGAGTCGTATAGCGAGAGATGGTTTGATCCCCCCAGATTTTAGCCTTACCCGGACTATCCCAGATCCATTTACTACCTCACGATTGTGCTTTACTAGGACCCCTAGGAATGCGTTTACAACTCCAAGTTGCATGAGATACATATGGCGTGTGCACACCATAGCATGTGGACTTCATTTAAGTGATATGAATCATTGACTGTTTTCCTTTTTCTTTCCTCCCGTAGATGGATAAAGCCTCTTACCTAACCGAAACAATGCTTAATTGTGAAACTCAACTTTGAATTTTTATAGTGAACCTTTCCAACATCAGTTTAATATATCTTTCCATTGTGTGACCTGATTTTTGTTTTCTATCTTCTGATTTCCATTCCTAAGATGTCATGCTTTGGCCTTGAATCCTTCATGTCAAAGAATGTTTGTTATATCCCTTGCACAGCTTATGGATCATATCGGCATCACACAACCCGTAATCAACATATCATCCAACACATAACAAGTATGATGAATTTATCATCATAGATCTCGAACATAAACACCAGTATCTTCGTCGTGAAGGTAATTTCTTACCACCAGCTGCCGGTGTTGTGCTTTATTTAAAGTCAGTATGTTTTTTTCATTGGAACCATGTTCTATGAAATTGGAAAGATCCCATTGGGAAGGTAAGCAATTTTAACTACTCTATTTTCTTTCTCTCACTTTTCTTGACTTAATCATCGGTGGTAAATCGTGCGACTTTCTGGTTACATTCTGTATTGATGCCGAATCGGCGATCAGAACCACAATTTGTGTTGAGATTTGGCAGTCTGAAGTCGATAGTCGTAGTTTGTGAGCGAATAAAAGTCTCGACGATGGGCTGCGAGGGCGTACGATGATTTCCTAGCGGCCCCTCGTTACCTAGGGCTTTGGCTCCCCTTTACATCAGATCTACCGGAAGCGATCGCAATGTCGGGTGTCCGTGCATCAAACGAAGATGCGATTCCTCAAGTGGCGTCGAAATGGAAGGAAATGGAGAAAGTAAAAATATAATTTAATTCCTAATATAATTAAATTATTTATCTAATTGTTTATTTTTATATTAAAAGATAAATCTGTTAAGTGTAATTTAATTCCTAATTATATAAATTAAAATTATATATACATTAATATTTATCCCTTAGAGATGGTTCTTTCCAAATATAATTTAAGTTTTAATAATAAATTAAATTATTTATCTATTTAATATTTATCTATTAAAGATAAATCTTGATAAATAAAAAATTTAATTTATAGTATTATATATATATATATATATATATATATATATATATATATATATATATTATATATATATATATCTTTTATTTATTTTATTTTAATTTACACGACACTTCTGATTATACCTTAAGCATGACAAATAATCCTATTTGTCGAATAGCTACATAAATTAAATTTGAGGCACAATTTGGTTGATTCAACCACCACTTTGCTCTGCCTCTTGTTGTAACAATTCATATCGAATAAAAATCGTGATATCTTTGATTTGACCCTTGAAGAAGGGTCATGAAGTTTAAGGTCTATGTTTCTTTTGGTCAAAATGATAATTTTGACCTGTTTATTTAATGCACGGGATCTTGATCGATTCATAGAAAGAAGATACTTAATAATTAAGATGCGAGAATGACATGCATGAATAAAACCACAGGATATAAATAATAAAGAATTGATTTTTATTTTTATTCACTTATGAAATCTCAAGATTTCAAATATGGAGATCTAGGAAACTCACTGCAGTACTAGATGTTTGGAATCAGGACATTCCTCCAGTATATGATTTCTGTGTAGCAAACAAAATATAAAATACATATTAACTAGAATAAGCGATTAAGTGAATCTTGAGCGATATCGATTTGTAGGTCTTGACCATAGAGTGTGGAGCTCTATGAACATTTGGCGTACCTTTTGCTTTGGATATAGGATACAGGTGAAATTCTCTTCCTTACGAAATTAGTCTGTCGCCTAAGCTATAAATATAATGTTATATTTATAATGAGTTTAGTGAACCATTGAATCCACTTACATACTTCAGGCTCTCATTGCCCATTATAAGTTAAACAGTTCAATTTAATTAAAACTATAGTGTGTTTATAAGACTGAGAAGTGGGTTGTTATAGTGTAGAATTAAAGCCTAGATAAGTAGACTAGGTTTTAATTAGGATGAACATTGAACTTATATGGGCTGGTCATAGGCAATATGTAAATTGGTCAATGATCCTCAAATCTATTTATAAATATAGCGATATATTTATGTTTAGGAGTGACATTTAACTAGGAAAGAGAGTCTTTGTGTCCGCAGTCGGCAGTAGAGAGCGTTGGTGTTTGGGCTGCGCTCATCATCGAACCTAATCAGGTGTGTTTAGAAGATTCATGGATCGAGTTCCATTCAATTATTATGTATTTTGCAGTCAATAAAATAATTTTTATTTCATTGTTTACGCTTTTGCTTGATTTGCATATGAAATCATAGATTTTACGGATGGATGTCCCAATTCCAACATTTGGTATTAGGCGGGTTTCAGATTCTAGATCTAAAATCTTGAAGATTTATTAGTTAATAATTTATTTTTATGGATTTGATGTTTGATATATACATGTAAATAGTGTTCCGGGTCAAACTAAATTTACCTTAGATATTGACATAGGTTAATGTGATCATATTTGGTGCTGATGTGCATGGTGGTTATTTGGTGCATAAATCCTTTTGATGAATAGTATGTTTCATGTAATTCTTAATGCACAAATCAATTTTGTACAGTTGAAGTACAATTAAAGTACGTTTTCTTTCAGTCGATTCGATTTGATAGAGTTTTGGAATTATTTGTTCCTTAATTTTTGTTATTTTTAAATTGAAATATCCTAGTTAACACTTTTTATTTAGTTTTAAATTTAATATTTATTACAAAGATTAAATTATTTTTAACAAGATTTATAAATCATTGACAAATAAATAATTTAATTTATTATTAAATTAAATTTTATTTTAATAAGGATTATATATATATATATAATTTGAAATTTAATTGGTATTATGAAATTAAAGTATTTTTAACAAGATTTATAAATGTTAAATAGATAAATAATTTAATTTATTAGGAATTAAATTATATTTCAACATAAGATTTATCTTTTAATAGATAAATATTCAAATATAAAATAATTTAATTTATTCTTAGGAATTAAAATTATATTTAACAAATTATCTCTATTTAATGGATAATTATTAAATATGAATATATAATTTTAATTATCATTAGAAATTAAAAGTATATTTTAACAAAACATCCTTTATTGGATAATTGTTAAATAGATATATAATTTTAATTTATTATTATGAATTAAATTATATTTTAACAAAATTCAAATAGGGTAGTATCTCCGTTTGTGAGTTTGATGGTTGTCTCTTTGTCATTGTGAGAGTGGTAGTCCCTCTGGTGGTAGGAGTTTAGATTGTAGCTTAGTCTTTTGTTGGAATCAATTCACAAAGGAGATAACTATGAAGGTTAGGTTGGAGTGACTCTCCATATATGCGGATGAGGATGAGGAACTAAACCTAGTAAGGGGTGAAGAAGAAGGCGAAGGCTGGCAGTACGATCTATGTCTAGTGGGACGCTTTCTTATCAATCGTCCTGTAAACCACTTTGGCAATGGTATAACTAGCCCCGGTATGTGGAGGCGAGAAGAGGTGTGAGCATCAAAGCATCGATTAGGATCGTCTCTAATACCAATTTTTCACATCGAGTAGACCTAGATAGGGTTTGGAGAACTTTTCATGAACGTTTAACCCGATCACTTGTTGCTACTGCATCATCTACAATAAGGTGAATCCTGGAAGAAGGCAGACTTAAGTTTGGCAATTCGGTTAGACCAGCAGAACTGTGACCTACAACTGAGCTAAATGAAAATACGGATCGGGAACTAATTTATTTAGTGCTGTTTAATAGCCCTGACCCGATACATATGCAGACGATAGGCTAGCGGGCTAGCCAGTCGATGTATAAAAAAAAGTTTGCTGCTTTGCTGATAAAATGGTACTATTTTGCTTATGTCATAGACTATTTTAAGGGTTTTAAGGATAAAAGAGGAGGAATAATTTTTAGTCGAGGGTGTCTTATTTTGCTATGGTGGTTTATTTTCTCTCTTGTGTCATATCAAGTAAAATTGAGATACTCTAAATCCTGCAGATCCCTTTAACATAGCATACCATGCATCTCCACAAACAAATAGTTTACTACTAGAGGAGTGTATCTTATAGTAACATTATATGATCCTATGTATTGAGCAAAAAGAGATAGACATGGTCCGTAACAAAAAATACGTCTGACTTCCCTAACTCTTAAATAATAAGTAATAACTTTATTAAAATGTGACATATACTCTCACCAAGATCTCTAACAATAAGTGTGAAGTGTTAACACACTTCAAGATCATCAAAACCATAATCAAAGAATAGAAATTAAAACAATTAGATTATCGAAACAAACACTTAATTATAGAAGCAAATACATTCTCATAAGATAATCATTAAATCATAAATCTAAAAATCATTCTAGGAGACAAGATCATCTTATTAGCAACAATATTTGAATCTTCTTTAGACAATCAAATATCCTCACTTCCACACATGCAATTCATAAAATCAACAAATGCTTGTTTGTAAGTTGTAGTAAATTAAAAGAAAAGAAAAAAGAAAAAGCAAACCTAAGCAAAACAAAAGTTCGAGGAGTAAGCAATTTTACCACAAGGCCCCATTTCTTTAAATCAGCTACGGCCAGATTCACAGTACAAATGAGGGCTTGCATAGTTTTGGTAGCAAACAATTTCTATATTTATCTGGTCGACCACGATACTAAATGAAGATTACGAAGCTACTATTGTGATTGGAATCTACTTAAAATGTCACAAGCCATAATTGCAAGAGTTCGGGAATCGATATTTATGCGGCTTCCAATATATTCTAGCACATCGAGGTAATTTCAACATAGCATCTTCATCAAGTATATATCGAGTTGGGAGTGGACATCATTTGAAGTCATTTGACATTTCCATATGATACTCCAACAGTACATGGCAAATAATCACTATCTTAAATTTTGCCAGAAAGAATAAAGAAAAATATAAATAGAAATTATGATGCTCAAACTTACATCAAGTATAGATGTCATTGATGATATTGAGCTTCCAGTGCAGTTTGTCATTAGGGTCATTGATGATATGAGGTAGTTTTGAAGTGACAATTAAGCAATCTGACCCTAGAATACTATTAATATTCAACGAAGAGTTTATCTGAGGCCTCTTTTCGCCTATTCACCTTCTCTTGATGGTCATATGGATAAAGTCTCTCTTATAACTGGCTTCGAAAAGTCCAAGCGAGAACAAGGGTCAGAACACATCCAAGTGTAAAGTGGCCATAATAATACGCTCCGGTACTTATCAAATTTTTACCTTCATCCTTGTGGTATCATTTTATAAACTATCTTCACTATCTGATTTCATTCAATTTCTTTTCTATACTATAAACTTGTGAAATACAAATTGGAGAATGGGGTAAGGCGACTTCGGATATCAAGTTAGTAATATGATAGAATGGAAATTTAAGCACACACATCTTCTCTGCTCTTTCCTACTCTTCATTGAATTAGACCAAGCATATCACTTCACATCATTAAAGTCGAGCTATTGGCTTTCATGACCAGCACTTGATGGCACTTTCAAGCATCATGTAAGTAGGCATTCATCTAGTTGACACATCGACCTCGAAACTACCAATATCATCTAAATAAGCTAATACACACATTTTATGAAATTGTCTTAACCTCCTCTAAAGCCTTCATATAACACTTTCTCTGCCCTTTTTATATAAAGCCTCTTTAGCTACTTTCAAACCTTCTTGAACTATTAAGATTCCAGATATGTACCTGAAACATCTAATATAAAAAAAAAAATCACTGTCACATAACAAGTCATTTTTCAAATTAAGCCTCTCTTTAAAGAAATAACATACTACTCATTAGAAGAGGCATTTGTCAAGTCGAGAAAATATTTTCCCATATATTTCGATCCTTAAGCCTCCCGAATACCTTTCAAATAATTTATCCTGTATGTGGACTCTCTAACTCATAACGCAAGTAAATTATATTTAACTTCACTTATCATCAACATAATGAGCAATGCAGTCATGGCCTTGAGTAGTTACAACGGTCCATACATCGGAAAGTTAAACAAATTACCGGAGCATTAGTTAATATGTTTTCTTTGGCTTTGTTTTAAACCGAGAAGACATTCGACAATTAGCCTTATCAGTGTTTCTACTAATAGGTTTAAAATGGGTTCAAGAACTCTATTTCTTTGCCCGAACCTTCGCCTTTCGGCATGGCTAAATGGAAGATCAAGCATTATAGTATCTAGAGAGTGCGCCCTCGATAAGCCTTATGATAAAATTTTAGAACCTCGACATCCTTGAATGGTTAATCCAAACATGGCACCATCATTCTCTTTGAATCATGATACTTTTGGACACTGACATCTTAAATGGGTAGTTCCATTATCTAAAATGCAAGTATAAAGTCTCCCTCCCATGACCGCATTTACATTTTCCTTCCCATCTACTAAACCAATCTTTTCTCATTGATTCCACATCTCAAAGGTATTACCCCGAACTTTCTTAGCAACAACTTCTTTCCCAACATCACTAGAAATTCTTTTACTACTTGCACCAACAGACTTAATCCTATCACTAGTACCACAACCAACAGAAGCATTAGTAGCAGCAGTACTCTTAGTTTTAGGCGTATTTTCAAATATGCGATTCATCGTATTGACATCCCCACAGAATTAGATTTAAAATCCATAGCGAAATATAAAAAAATTAAAAAAGACCAAATAGCGAATGATTGCTAGATGTTCAATGGCACTAATTTCAAATTGCCTTCCTATTAAACTCTTGAAAACACATCATATATATATATAACAAGCAAGACCCTATATTCGATAAATGAATTACATTTTATTTCAGATATCACATTATGAAAAGAAACAAAGAGAGGAGAAGAAGACATATCTTGATGAGTAAAGTGCGGAGGAAGATTAGCGATTTCGAATCTCAGGTGGTCCTTCGTCTCTGGATTAGAAGCTGCCAGTTCACCTTTAACCAATTATGGATCATTCGAGAGATCTTGTGGATCATATGGATGAGAAGGTTATAAGTTTATTATTTTGCACTCGTTACAAAATCAATGGCCCCTCATTATGAAATGCAGAAATAATTACAAAATGAGAGATAGCTTACATTTTTCATAAGGAAAGTATATATAGAAATCTGAAGATACCAAGAAAATAGTAGAAAAATTTCCATACTAAATCATAACTAAAAGCAATTGCTTGACATACCTAAATATATCCAAATCGAAGAAGCAAAATAATCATAAACCACAAACTGACTTTGTTTGGTGCTAAGAAATTTGGGAAAATGTCACAAATATCAAAATTTTCAAATCTAAAATTCCCATCATAGGAACCCGATAAAGCAAATAGCGGTTAACCCAACCTATAACAACTACAAAGCTTAGTTCAGTTGAGATTTTAAGTTTCTAAGAAACACAAAACAACCAAACATTAGATTTATACTTCTAGCATTCCCCCGTCGGCTTATGATGGGTAGTGTGACGCCCTAAATCCAGGGTTTTTTTTTTTTTTATCCTTTATCCAATGCAATCAGTGACATGAAGAAATCTTTGTCTGCCAGCGTCCTGTGCGTCTTACCTTGAGAGCTGTCGTAACAATCTGGTCCCGCGCCGGCTGGTATGCCCATGCGTGTGCGCTCCTAGAGCCTTATGTACGTGCGAAGCCACTATCGGTACAAACTTTGTTGCGACTTCCGGATGTGCCATGTTGCGACCACGACACTCCATCAGACCAAGCTCAGTCTAGACTAAAATATCGATTCATGACATGGAACTTCCCTCTATGATGGCTACGTCGCGACGCTGAAATTGCTTAATACGTGATGAGCTAACTCTCTAGCGATCAGTTTAGCCATGACTTATATAGCTATGTATTTCCAGCGAGAGAACTTTTCAATCTTGACGATCTTACGTCACGATGAAAAAATACATGCGTGACTAAATCCCGACACAAATCTCATGTCTAGGCTAAACTTATAGTCGTGACATAAAATACATGCGCGAGACCCTTTTGGTCTTGGCGAAACTGCATTTGCGACATAAAATTTTCCTATCCGCGACATAATTTCTTCTGACCTTGACCAACCCTATTGCAACATAAAAATCTCCGTCGCAACATAAATCTTTTTGAGTACAAACCCACGCTCTGTTGTGACATAAATACCACAATCGACACCCTCCATAAATCATCACGACACTCTGATTTTTGGTCGTGACCTAAAATCTCTTGGCCTTAACCAAGCTCTTGTTAGGCCACGGCCTCTCGTTGGCGGCCGTCTCGATCCACGGCGAGAGCTCTGTCGGGACATTGTTACTAAAGCTAGAACCTATGCATCGAAAGACATCTTTGTGAAAGTTTCTGCTGCTTAAATCGAGAACCATGTCCGCGACGCAGAATTCTTGTTGCGACACGAGTAGGAAAGAACTGCATCACGACCCGGGGAATCCTCTCGACCCAAAAGCCGGCGGTGGCTGTCTTGGCATTTCTGCGCTCGTCGCGACCCGAGCATGCGATAGCTGTTCTTAGGCCTTTGCATCCTCGACCCTTTTGTTTTCTAAACACACCAATTGCCTCTGATAACCTTCCTTATTACAAAAGATAACATAAACCTAGGAAAACCTTTTAACGATATTAATCATCTGAAAATGATTTTGATTACAATTCTCCACCATGGGTGAAGCGAGTTTTACGCGAATTTTACAAAGCTGCAACAAAGCCCAGATACGGCATTCTTCACCAAGATCTCGGTGGGTTCCATTTCCTGGTGTACCTGCAGCACTTGAAATATTTTCTCCACGGCCAGGGTGAGCAATACCCGATGAGAAAATCACCACAGCCTCCACTAAATTTTATCTGATAATATCATGATTCCACACATGAACACCCATTAGTAAAATATACACATTTCCAATGTCATGCCATGCCCATGTCTCGAGTCTTGTAGCTCTCGCATGCATTTCCATGTGTGTGTGTTCAAAACAAGATTTTTGTTTTGAAACTCATGGGCGACCTTTGATATCAAAACACATTGTACAACCCTCCGATATTAAAACACACTGGACAACCCTCCGATATCAAAATACACTAGATGACCCTCCGATATCAAATTCATTCATTGGACAACCCTTCGATATCAAATTCATTCATTGGACAACCCTTCGATATCATTGTTTGTGGTTGATCTACAATGTAGTCATTGAAACCCATGTCATGCACTCACACCCATTTCACGTGATGTCTGTGCATATATGAAATGCAATATACCATTTCATGTCAATTCATGTTATATGCATGATGGAGTACTACATCTGACATTAGTAAATCATGGATGCTTATATTTTCTCTACATATAATTCCCTCCATCAAGTCGCCCTCGTGTTAATACGATATATGACATATATTAACATGACTTTTTCTGCCATTCAGTATATTATTCATTTTTTATGATAGCACAAAAACATCACTTTTACAGTCCAATAGATTGATTGAAATGGCTCTGACCAAAATCATCGTTCGTTCCCAATGACTTGACAACTATGGCTTTCTTCATTGGTTTTGAACGAAAGACTAAAAATGGTCTGCCAATCATGACAGTTGATCATTCTTTTTGAATCAGCCCACGGTCAGACTCATCTTACCTCACCATTATTGGGTATTACCAGGCAGTAATGGCAGAGTGGGAAGACCTATCTTGGGCGTGTCGTGACCACATCTTGTTGAAGAATTTCTGGTCAACCGACGAACGGTGTTGTTGGTTCTCTCCATTGAATTTTTCTTTTCTTTCAACAACTACTATCTCTTATCGCTGCCCATCTCAGTTGATTTGTTCAGTTCTTATATTACCTCTTGTTCGCCAATACTGTGTTTCCATACCCTTATCACCATGCCAAACATCCTTATCATCTCTGGTATGTTGCCTGGCCTTGGCGCTGTATAGTATCTATATCATCTTCTGTGTTGCCATGCCTTCATTGCCGGTGTCTGCCATGTCGTTGCTCATTTTGCCTCGAAACCATTCATTGTTTGGTCAATGGTCATTGTGTACTTACTCGATTTCGTGAGGCGAACTCGTAGTGTGGTGGGTGTCTTCATCAGATCCTAGAAATTTCCAGGTCTTACGACTGCGTATGGCGTAGTCTGTCGTTTCACTTTACGGGTTTCTTAGGTGAGAATAGAGCTCTTGAAGTTGTCATGATTGATAGAAACAACCATTTCTTGGGTCAATGTGGCATTAGCTGCACTTGTTGTTAGCCATCCCATATTTGGTTATTAGGGAGGTCTATGGTTTCAAAATCTGCTAGGATACCATGTAAGTATCTGAAAAAATCCCTTTATTTGAGAAAAACTTACATGGACCTGGATGATAAGCGACATTCCTGACTAACTCCTTTTATTTTGGGATAAATGTAGGCTAGAAAAATCAAACCGATATAGGAAATTCCAAAACAAACTAAGTTAAGATAAGCAAATTATTCTATACATTTTATTTTATTATATTATTTAACAAACATGAAACCTTCCTGGGGACTCTGAATCATCGACCCTCTATAAAATTCGATTCAATATCAGAATCTCATACAGATTTGTGAGTATTAATCATGCTAGCATAAAGCAGAATATAAATACTACAACAACAAAGCACCATTTCGCCGAAATCGACAAGCTTTATGAATAGCAGGCCACTTTGAGGTTTAACAAGTAATAGTAAAAGAAAAAAGAAAAGAAAGAAAGGAAATTACCATTTGTGATTTGAAAGAGCAGTGTTTAGAAGAGGTAATCTGATAACATCTGGGGTAAGTAAATTGAGAGAGTTTCAAACTTTCGTGGAGGCGGGGTGTAAGATTATTGGTCATCTCAATTCAAATAACCAGATTAAGAGGAGGCGAGAGAGAAGAGGCGAAGAGCACGAGGCGAGGCTCAGTTAATTGATGTGAGAAACCAGTTTATCCTCATGACGGAGGTCAGGTTGGCGAGAAAGGAGAAATTTTTTTACTGCAATTTGCAAGTACAAAAAGAAATTAGGGTTAAGACAACGGGGTGAATGAACCTACAATGTTTAGAGATGATTTATTTTAATTGGAGCAATTGGACCATCATTTACAGAAGTTGATTAACACGGCGGGCCCAGTGGACGAGGCTAAATTTATTCGTTTTCGGGCGATAAAATTGTATTTGTAAATACAATTTCGGGTTAGTCGGGTTAGCTGTTGGCTAGGGCTCAAATTACGTACACCCTTATTATGCTTGTTTTTGGATACATATACATGGGATCCCTACATGCTTCATGTCGGAAGATGTGGTACCTGGCGGGGGCTTTGACCTGTGGGATCACGACGGCTTTGATTAATTCTCTTGCGGCTGGAGATTACACGCGGGAATCAAAGTTGAGATTGATGTGAAACCCCATTGAAGCGATGGAAGAAAATTCGGCGCCGCGGAAGTGTTTAGTTCTCTGATTCAGGTATGGCCAATTTGAGTTTGTTTTGCTATATTTGTGGAGCTCTTTGGGACATACGAGATAAGATGCAGCGACCAATGTTTACAGAAAAGACCAGACGAAGTCCGGCGAGAATGGGCGCTCGAACCTGAATCTGGGAAGCACGGCCTCTGGCTGAGGGAGAGATGATTGCGGGGCTGAGCAGTCGGGCGGTCGAGTCGGTTAGAGTATGATTGGGTCAAATGAGTTACTCACCGGGGTTACGGCGACCAACTTTACCTTATCGGATGTTAGATTATCACGATACTAAAGGATAATCAGGACGTCAGTCAGTTATGCACCGGATGAAAAATTATAGCGAAGGCTTGGGTTGAAGTGGGAAGGTCGCAAGGAAGAGACTCGATTTGACGCTCGGCTTTCTGAAGAAGCGAATGGGTCGGATAACAACGGAATGAAACATCTCGGTATTGTTACCAAAGGAGGAGAATCATGTATTCTTCAGCGAGTTACTCACATTTTATCTCCACACATCATGCGGAACTCCAGTTGATCTTAGCTTGACCCGTGAGAACCTTTAATTTGAGGCTATCGTGGTTTGGGCTAGGGGTGTTCATGTAAAAATTATCAGGCAGCTCGAATCGAGCAGAACTACTGGTTTAAAATTCATAGGTTTGGATTGGTTTGTGCGAAAAAGCGAGCTTTATGATTTCGATGACCAATACGTAGATAAACAATAGATCGCATATTACATTGATATTTCTCATTAAGACCTATTGATGACTCATTATATTCTATTCGATATTAGGTCATCTTACTTCATTAAACTTTGAAGTCGATTGCCTAGCCATATATATATTCTTGCAAGTCTTAACACAATTTTTTTGTCGTCTTCACGAGCGGTTAGAGCTTTACCGCATTTGTGATTAGTGACCGAATCGTCTCGCATTGCATCCTCATCTGCCAAATCTGTTGACCATCTGGTTCCTCTTAAGCCTTTGTTGTTGCACATTTGTAATCTATCTTTGTAGTAAACTTACATGTTATTTTTTTAAATTATGTTTTTCTTGTGGTTGTATTTTGAGCCCCAGGTAATGAAAGAACTCATCGCCTCTTGTGGGTCCTTAAATTCAATTTCCTAATTTATTTTAATTCACATCTTTATTGGAGTCGTGCAAACTCGTATTGAAAAAAAAAAAATTACATGTTACAATATTCTATTTGGTCCATTTGAATTATGACTTTTTTGACATCGAGATTTATTGACTTTTTTCCACATCTCATGAAATTCAATTAAATATATATAAGGAAAATAAAATTTTATTTTATTTTTATATCATCCCAAAAATATTTTTAAGAGTTATTCTAGGAAGCTAAATGTAGATGTTACCATATAAAGCATAAATATTAAATTCCAAATCTAAAAGTATTATTGATAAAGATTTGCCTTAAATGGGAGACGTTTTGTTCTGTTATGATGTTGGCCTTCTATGGCCCCACCCATAATGTAGCTTTTCTGATACTGATAATTGTGATAGTGAAATAGAATTGAATTAAAGTGTTTAATTATAAAAAATAAAATGAATTCATTTTATAAATTCCCGACACAAACATAATTTAATGATGAATATTACATAGTAAATTTCAAGAAATTTAATTTCTTTAAGTCTTCTTTTCCCTTATGTTGTTCTACCTTTAGCACAATATCTGATACCATAAGCAATGTTTTAGATAATCCTTTATCGAATTACCCCATGGGCCAAGTGGTAGCTTAAATACATGAAAATGAACTAATATTTTTTTAAAGCATATTAGATTATGAGGTATTAGAAGACTTTAGAAGGAGATAAAAAGTAGACATAATGCACTAAAGTCTTATACATTAGTGATATCAAACCATGGGTTGAAGTACTTTTGAACTCTAAAATAGTTAAATAAAAAATGGAATTTTGTTATGAAGATGCATATAAATATGTAAAAATAAAGGAAATGTTTTGTTATAAATCAATTCTCATAGTTACTTCATCATCCCATTTTCATTATTTATTTATAAAAAACAAGTTTATATTTCAATTTCAATTTCCCTATGCAAAGTTCTCTCTTATTAATTGTTGTAGATGGATGAGGGATGTGCCATTAAATGTTGGAAGGGTTGTCGAAGGGAATAGTATCAAAAATGAAGGAGAAGAAAGTAGTGTATAAATTGAAAAACAATAGCTTTGAAATGACAAAGAAGATGAGAGGAAAAAAAACTGATCAACTCCACGAAAACTTAAAACGAAAGAAGTAGGGGGTGAGAAAAATTTCTACAATATGGGATCATTTCATAAATAGCGTGAGAAAAATCCACGTTCCATTATCTTGATTATTAATGGTCAATCTTATGCTAATGATTTCTAGAAAGAGTGGGACTAATGAATTGTGAAGATTCTTGCTATCAAAAATGTGAAAATCTCCTTATAGAATGATTGATGAAACTTAAAATACCACATTAGTTTTGATACTAAAAGAAGAAGTGAGGATAGTGATGGTACTGAATTAGAATTTAAAGGTTGTTAAAGTATGATCCCGAATCAATTGAACAAGTCTTGGCACTAATGATTATTTGTGATGAATTGCCTTTTTACTTAGAGTCGTTGAGAGGAGAGATTTAAGGATAGTCCTCTGCCCTTCATCGGCAATGGGGCTTTAGATTTATGATTCCTTCTCTATCTTATTAATTTGGAGATTGCATGCGAAACTTTTTGCTGGAGAGTAAAACTTTGAAAAACCATTTGAAGAATGAGCGTTTGTGTAACAAGCGATACTTGGTCATGTTGAATTATAATTATAATAATGCTTTGCTCGATGGATTGTGAAATCGAATTGAAAGTTATAGAAAACGCATTTGAACTTTGTAAGTTCTAATCATAAACTTCAATTGGAAGGAGTAATTGAGAGTTGTTTGTTGGTTACAGGCGTTTGAGCATGTTTCTCGCCATTCTGTGATAATGCTAGTTCAAATGATTTAGCTATTACATATTTGAAAGATCCATTCTTGAATTGTAAGGTCTTAAAACGTGAATTCTTGTATTGATTGTTCTTTGTTTTAAAATCTTCTTTATTCAAGATGGTTTAAAAGAGCATAATAATTATGTTATCAAGATCAAAATGCGATTCGATATATTAGATCATCTCATTAAGACTTGATCCTTTTAGAAAGTGTGTTGAACATGTGAAAATATCAAATAAAAGTCTCTTTTAATGCAGTGTGGAGACTGAGTGGAATTCCACCTGATGTTGGATGCAACAGGAAAATTTGGAAAGCGACCTTTGTTGAGTTACAATATCATGATGCTAAATATAAAACATTTTTAGAAGAGAAAAATTGGGAGCCCTCGAGGAAAGAAAGGTGGAATAGAAGCGAGGGTGTTTATTTAAATTCTTGAAGATGTTTATGATGTTACTTTGAATTTTTAGGATCTTTGCATGTTACTTCAAATATTTTTTTAAATGGCGGTGGCTATGCAAAATATTGCAAAATGGCTAATGGGGATAAAGTGATAGTTGTCTATGCATGTAGAATGAAGGAAAAATTTGCCAAATATTAGGAAAATTTGTAATGTCAATCTGACCATGTTGCTATTGTTTTGGATCCCAGATAAAGATGATGTGAAATTTTTATTTTGAGCAAGTATATGAAACAAGTAAAGCTGTCACAAAAATTGCTTTGAGGTTGAAATCAACTTTCAATCGATTGTATGAATGGTATTATGATTTTTATTCAAGTGAACAGGGAGGTGAAATGATGCTCCACTAGATTAGGAGGAATTGATGATAATGATAGTGATGCATTTGAAAGTGGAAGAGGAGGCATCTTTGGAGACAAATCTCAGAAGTGGAAAGTATTTGTTCGATAATCTTGAAAGTTCAGATCTTGATATTTTGGATTGGTGGAAGTTGAATACTTCTAATTATAGATTCTCTCGAATGGTAAGAGATATATTGTGGTTCCTGTTTCAATTAAGCAAGATAAAACTTATGCAGTGGATGTATACTTGATACATTGAGAGTTCGTTTATCTTCTCATGATCAGGAAACACGTTTGTTCACAAAATTAGTTGAAGAAAGATCACCTGATCAATTTGCAAGAGAATTTTAGAAGAGGTTCAGAAAAAAGTATGAAGACATTACACAAGGTAATATACATAAATCTTTTAGTTTGGTAATTTATATTTTTGTGATATACGACAGCAACTTCTTCTTTTAATGTTTTGCTAAGAAATTGGAGAGAATCAAGTAAAATTATATAGAAGATTAATGGAAGAGGATATGTGAAGCTTTGAAATGTGAAAGCACATATGTTTGTTGAGTTATTGTAAAATTTAGATTTTATTGGATAATTTGTATCAATGTTTAAGAATTTTGTAATAACTTAATTTTTATTAGGTATTTTTAAACTATTTTCTTATCATGTTTGTTGAATATTTTATTGTAGAATTTTCATTTTCAAGTTTTATGAAAAAAATGTTGAAGCTATTTTATTTATAATTATTTCTTTTACATACATAAATTGAAGTTCAAAGCTGGAGTTCAAGCTTAATGAAACCAGAAACCTTAACATTAGGTTTGGTTGGTTTTTAGTACTTTCGAGCGTGATTTGGATGGATTACAATTTTCAAATAGCCAATATTTATAGGTTTTGGATTGAATATGATGTTCAAGCAAATCCCACGAACACCCCCCTAGAACTTAGTATATATTATCTACAAAAAAAAAAAAATAAAATTAAAAATTAAATTTTAAATAAAAATAATTATCCTATCTGTCAAAAAAAAAAAAAATCTATCTTTCAATTTATTCCATATTTATATAATATACTAATAAATTTAATGTAAGAGAAAGTGCAAGAAAAGAAGGGTAGGTAACTCTGTTATACATAATAAATCTTACTTTTCATGTTTTTATGGTACAATGGATTTAGTTTGATTGTTTTGAAATCTATGATCTGGTGAGACGTTTATTATACCTAACAATTGGTAAGAGTTGCCGTTTCAAACAAGTATAGGGCACAGAAAGGGAGGTCTGATTCTAGTTTAAATTATATTGAAACGATTTTACTATGAAACTAAAATGTAATTTAAAAAAAAAAAAAAAGTGCAAGGTGATGTCAAAAAGTGAAATTTTAAAGGAGTATTCTTCCTAAATAATACTTGATAAAATAATATATTCTTTCTTACTTTTATGGAAAGGATTTTTTTTGTTAGACCACAAGAGTGGTAAACACAAATATATTCTGGCTCAAATAAAGAACTATTAGTTGTTAGAGAGGTCTAATCATTTCACGATAGTAAAAAAAACTATTTATAATAAATAACAATCAAGTTTATTAATAATTAAATCAAAGAGTTTGTTACCCTCTGACTTAATTTAATAACAGTTTTAAATCTTTGCCCCTAATATAAAAAGTACTAAAACCTAAATATAAAAACAGTTTTAAATCCATAGTAATATAAAAAGTACAAGGTGTTTTACACTTTTTTTTGTTTAACCACCCTTACCGATTTAACAAATATCAAATCTTGTTTACAACGGAGATTTTATGTTTAATAATAAAATCTTTTATATTTGTGTGTGAATTAATAAGCAAGTGAGATTTACACTTTTATTCAAATACTCCCACTTTGACAAAATATCAAATCTTATTTATAACAAGTTTTTAATATTTAATAATAGTAATATGTTTGTAATATTCAAATATATCCAATAAATTATTGTAAGTACATATTAACATATTTTATAAAATTACTTTTATACAAGTGCATGAGTTTATAAATATATATAATTTATTTATCAATAAATATATGTTACAGAAGATTAGGTAGTAATGTTCACTTATGGAACCCAAACAACCAATTAAATGGTGCACTAATTAATTTGTTATATTCCTTAATTGTTATATTATATTATATTCCATAATTATTTGTTATATTGTATTATAAGCACCAATAGTGCCTCAGGAAAATTAACCACTACTGGGCTGTGTTATTTTCATAAATGATAAGATGTATATACTCAAGTAGTTATGTAAATAATGCCTTTTAAAAAAAAAGAAGTTATGTAAATAATAATATCTGATACAAAATATAAAAGAGATACCGAAATACTACTATCAAAGTAGTTAGAAGTTATAAAATTCTAAAGTTTTAAAGTTAAAATGTTAGAATATATCAGGGACATATCTTCATATCACTTATCAAGTGAATCGTTTGTATATTATCTATCAGTAGAAAGTATCAGTGATATTTCCCAGTGAAGTATAATATTTCGGATTTAAGCAAAATTAAAAGTACTTAGGAACGCTCTTCACTTTCATCTTATCAACAATCTCATCTTCTATAATATATATATATATATATATATATATATATATATATATATATATATATATATATATATATATATATATATTAAAATTTATTTAAATGATTAATAAAATGAAAAACCATTTATTCATTTTATATTATTATATAATAATTTAGTGCATTGTTAAATATTTTAATTAATAAATTATAGTTTATATATAGAAAAAATATATATAATATATCTATTATTACACCTAACTCAAGTGGTAAAGCTTTAGCAATACCAGCGAGGCATAAGGAAGTCAATGGTTAAATCTAATGCAAGTAATTTTCTTTTTGTATGTCTAGTGCATAGTTTATGAAATATCATAATTTCACATTTATTTATTTTTATATTTATTCTTTTAATTTTAATAACTTCATTTTAATATATTCTAGTCATTTATTCAACACCAATTTAGAATTAATTTTAATTTTTAAATGAATATAAGGCTGTTCTATAAATGATAAATTTTAGAAATTTATCTAAAGATTTAAAATTTTTTCCTTTAAAAGGTATTATATACTTTCAAAAAAACCAATAAATGAATATAAATAGGAAAATTATCCTATGGACTTTTATCAATATGATTTTTTAAAAAAAAATAAAGCTGTTATGAGGAATGGCCCGGACAAAGTTAACTCATTTAAAATAGAGCCTCTTTCAGTAGATGTTTTATTTTGAGGGAGAGAGTTCTTGTTTAAAAATAACCTTTTTGGAAGCCTTTAGAAAACCAATTTTTTTTAAATAATAGATTTTGAAAGATTATGATAAGTTTTATTTTGAGGGAGAGAGTTCTTTTTTAAAAATAAACTTTTTGGAAGCCTTTAGAAAACCCAATTTTTTAAATAATAGATTTTGAAAGATTCCACAGTAAGTTTTATTTTGAGGGAAAGTTCTTGTTTAAAAATAACCTTTTGACCTTTGAAAATAAATTTTTTTAAATAATAGGTTTTGAAAGATTCTGATAAGGATTAGTTTTCAAATCCCAACTGTTTCTTTTTTCTTTTTAGTAATTTAGGAATCTTTTGTTAATAGATTGAAAATAAATAAATATTGAAATCTAAATATAAAAACCAAACACACAAATCTTTGGTGACCAGCAGACATAAAATAATTCCTAATATAAGCAGTGAACAAAAATTCATCAAAACCCGAAAAATTCTCTTAGATTCTAATGATAATTTAAAATTTGAAAAAAACTTAAAGGTGTTAGAATGGTCATATCAATTTGAATTTTCATTCAAATAGTCTCCCAAATAATACCTTTCCCTGACCTTAGACTCTTCAAAGGGCATGATGGCACAGTCTCCATATAAAGAAGAATAAATGCCATTTTGGGTCCTAAACACTAAAAAATCTGAACAATTACTTTACATCAAAGTTTGTTTTTGAAGAGGTTGAAGAACCAAAAGTGATTTGATTTTAGTTTTCTTAGTTTAGACAATTTGGTTTCCAATTTTCCAATGTTGTATGTTTCTCAGTTTCTTATAATGGCCTTCTGGTATGTATATTACGGCATTTTTACTTCATATCTCATTTGAGTTGGTTATGAGTTAAGTTTCCAACGCCATTTGTTCTTGACATACAGAACCTTTGCCTTGATTTTTGTGTGCCAGTGTTTCGTAGAAGTTTTTTTCTTAGTTTTTCGAGTGCGGATCTTTTTAAGTTTATGTTTTCCAATGTTATGAAGCATTAAATCTCGCTTTATATATGGTTTAATGTATTTTTGTGATTCCCCTTAGCATCAAATTGCATAAATATAGTGATGTTTTGGTTCACTTAGTGGATTCTGCGATGAAGTACTATGGAACCAACGAAAGCAACCATTTAATAATATTCAAAAAAAAAAACCGATTTTAAGTTTAGCCTTTTAAGGTTGAAGATGACGCTTAAGTGTGGGCTTGGACATATTGGGCCTTATTAATGTGCATGAAATTAATATGTGCAGGTTGGGTTGGGACGCCTGAAGTTTAAGCAAAGAGGCTGGACTTTAAAAAAAAAAAAAAAAAAAAAAAAAAGGGTGCGCTGAGATCAGAATGCAATGGAGCGTTGCTCTTAGTGGAGCATCATTTGGGCCCATGATGGGCCAATTTTGATAAGGCAGAGCCCATTTTGCAGAATGCAGCTGATGGGCCAATTTTGATAAGGCCCTCTTAATTAGTTAGTGAGCCACTAGACAAGTTGGCTAAAGGGCCTTAGGCTGGTTTGGATGAGGCCCAATTTTGATAAGGTCCTCTTAATTAGTTAGTGGGCTACCGTGTTGTTGCCCAAAAAAAGGATTTACGATCTGGGACCTTAATCTTGAGTAGTGCTACCATTAGGCTAGGTCGGATATTATTAATTCTTGCAGTTTCTTTATGTAGTTAAGATTTCGATTACTATATAAATTAATGAAAGTGTGATGTCTTGGAGTTGACACTGCTCTTGGTCAAGGACACACTCCACCATATACATGCTAGGTTGATGTTCTGGTTTGACTTGCAACCTATTTTTATACGAAATACCATAATTAATTCATTGTTAGATTTATTACTGATTAATTTACATGAATAATTTTTATTAATATAATATTGTTCTTAAATTGTTTAAAGTTTTTATAATAATGTTCTAATGATCTGATATATTTAATTAATTAGGGAATAGCCCTGACATCTTAATTAGTTAAAATTATATATTAAGATTAAGATCATATTTGATTACAGCATTAATTGTAATTAATCATATGGAATGTGATAAATCTCATCCCATGAAATTTTTATTACATTTTATGATTAATTAGGATGAAATATCAAATCATATTTTCTAATTACCAGGGTTGAAAGGAAACATGATTTAGTAGTCTTATCATAAATTGATTAAATCTAATTAGGTAAGACTTTAAGCTCATGGATTTTATGTCACTAGGTTTATGTTTTTAAAAGCACTGATTTTATTAGTAAAACATAGCGCCAACATTGTATCTTTGTACCGATCTTTGTTGGAACATGCCATATTTATGATTTGCGGATATTCGGCTACAAATTTTTTTTATTTTCAAGTGTGATATTCCCAAATTAAGGGTTGATAACTATAAGGTATGGAAGGGAAGAATTTAATACGCATTTGGGATGGATGGATATTGACTACGCTATAAGGAAAGAGGAATCAGATCCGGCTTAAAAACAAACCTTGTAAGAAGGCATCTATCTTTATGATAAGTGGAGAGGTCGATCGCCTCTTCATGATGTTCATAAAGACAGATATCGGTGACATTGTGGTTCGTCGAACAAATTACTAAGTCGGCCATGAAAGCCATGAGTGAGTAGTTTGAAACTTTTGACCAAGCTCTTCTTCGTATAGCAAATTATCAGATTTTTCATCCCTGACTCAAGGATAGAGAGGAGTCGTGATCATATCGCTGCGCATGAGGGATATAATGATGACCAGACATTGAGTTACCATGTTGAACACTTTCCTTGTTCATTAGATATTGAACCTTTGCTGACTGTCTGAGTCCCTTCAAAATCTCTTACAGCACGCAAGGGATAAATGAATTCAGTTAATGAAGCGTGACCGTAATGCGAGAAGGAAGGTTAATGATGGAAGAGGGCGACGGGTTAACTTGAAAACCTTTGGAAAGAAAGAAAGGATCAAGCTAAAGAAGGGAAAGATTTACATTCATTAATCATAAAGAAGAGTCAAATGTTTTTTTGTAAGAAGAAAGGACACGTAATAGAGGAATATCTGAAATTTAAGATCGGCTTGATGAAAGTGTAATTTTTCTTTTATGCATTTATGAATCTAATATAGTTGTGTTAATCATAACACATGGTGGATTGA